>PVJH01023035.1:0-35622 GCA_004026705.1 Nesogale talazaci | reverse complement strand
GTGGATTGTGATGGGTAGGTTTGTTATGCCAACATGACCACAGAAGATTGGTGGGTCTGTTGTGATGGCACTGACAATGAACACGTGGGATGAATTGAAGGGCAGATATAGGAGGGGGTTGGCAAGTCCCATCCTCTCTCTTGATTCCGGATCTTCTGACCAGAGAGTTGCTTTGTTCTTCCTGTGCCTCGACCTCCAAGCAACACTACCCATGGGACACCTAATCGTGGACTGTGTTACTGTGAGTTGAGGATCCTTCAAGCCCTACTTCGCCACGCTCCTAGGGTATACATCTCTTGAGCTGGGGACTGTTGGACTCTGTTATCTGGCTGACTGTTGGTGACAGTTGGTGACTGTTGGTTACTGTTGCTCTGCCGTTTGCTGCCTGTAACCAGATAGCCTGGATTGCTCTACAGAGGACTATTCAGTGACCCTCAAGAATTGAAGGACTGTCAGTCTTCTAGTTGTCTCATGCAAGTGAGTTGCACCGAGCAATCTGTATTGTTTTATAGTTAATTTTTTCTCTTTTTATCTTATATATCTTTCTCAATATATAAATATATAAAAATAATTACTAGTGTCCTGAATTTTATTTCTCTAAGAGAACCCTGTCTGACACAGGGCAGTTCCTATGTTTCATTCTAGTGCACATAAAATAACAATTACAGGAGTCTTCAGAGATGCTGGGGCCCGCTTCACAAATTTGTTCCTTATGATTATGGTGAAGGGTATGTCCTGAGGACACCCCTTGTTTGAGTTTATGGGTATATCCTGATAGATCCATTCAAACATACCAATTTCCCTCAGCTTTTGGATGCCTTCTTCTACAGTGCACCAAGGTAGGTCAGGAACCTCAAGTTGGTCTAATGTTGGCCATCTGGCAGTCAGTGCATAACTGAACCACCCAAATAAGGACTTAGAGCTGTTATTATGTTCTGTCGCTGAGACACTGAAAGAAGATCCTGTGTTTAGAGGTCCCATAACCAGAAACTCAGACTGGTCTAATATTACATTTCTTTCACCACACCCTTAGTAACAGTTTTCAGGGATATTCCATAGGCTTTTGCTTGTACATATTTGAAAGCTTGAGCATATATTTATGAGTATAGTGCATTTCTTCTTGAATAACCATCTCAACCTCATCTTAGCCTTAATTTTAGTTATAGGTCTAGAGGAAATCATGGGTAGTGAGGGTGTTTCCTGAGTGCTTTCGGCAATATCTTGTAAGGCATCTCCGTCAGGCAATGCTACAGATGCAGCCTCACCTGACACTTCATCTTGAACAGGTTGGTTAATCTGCTCATGTGTGGGTTGTTTCATTGGTAGTGGATTAATACCTTCAGGTAGGAGGGGTGCATCTATTGACTGGGCTGACTCAATATTTCTAGGGGCTCAATATTCTCTTCTCTGGGTCATCAGCCATATGTTCCCATCCCATGTTTCAGGGTCCCAACTTTTCCCTATCAATGCCCTCAATTTGGTATCAGACACTGCTGTAATTCAGGCACTGGCATAATGAGACTCTAGACCTGGTTCTCAGCAATGCCAACTCTATTTGTAGAGGAGAGAAGGCTTTCCTATGTAGCACAGGTGGAAGCTTTTCAATCTATAAGTTGTCATCTGGGTGTGTTTCTGAGACCCTGAAACCATCCCTCTCCTTAATCATACTTTCCTTTGTAAGAGGACCAGCCAACCAGCTTTTCTATACATACCATCATGGCAAAACTGCTGGAAAATAGCATGCATACAATCAACCAACACAATATCTACCAGTGGTGATACGATAGATATTAGCTTTGCTATTTCATATCATGGATTAGTAAAAGTGGCAGGCTTATTCATGCATTTCGGTAGAGAAATAGCATCATCAATATTATAAGACTAATCAGGCTGGAGAGACAATTTAAGAAGCCCGAATTTCTTATTTTATTTCTCTAGAAACACTCCTGTCTAACATATCAATTATGTTAGATAGGGTTCTCTAGAGAAACAAACCAGGACACTAATAATTTTATATATATTTATATAGATAGATAGATAACATAAGAAACAGTTAATTAATCTGTAAAGTAGTACAAATGGCTTGATGCAACTCACTTGTATGAACAGCTAATACACTGGCAGTCCTTCAAGTCTTGTAGACTGCCGGGTAGTCCCCTATAGAGCAATTCAGGTTATCGGGCCACAGGCAGCAAACAGCATGTCACCAATAGTCAGCCAAATGATAGGGTTCAACAGTCCCAAGTTCAAGAGATGCATATTCCAGTAGCATGGCAAAACCAGTCTTGAAGAATCTCAAATTACAGCAGCACAGTCCAGGGTTAGATGTCCCACAGGTAGGGTAGCTTGCAAATGAAGGTACTGAACAAGGAAGGCAGGCATACACTGACATTAATATAAAATGCAAGAGACAAGACAGATGAGGTTCATTGAGCCATTTATCTCTCTGCCCTTCACTTAATTCCACATGTATTCATTGGCCGTGCTGACACAAAAAACCTACCTATCAAACCCAGCTCCCCCTACCACCTGAGCTATGAGTGTAAACATGAACCATCCTGGATAGAGTAGGAGAAAAATATAGAATAAAACTCAAATTCCCAACAATGACCATCCCTAATGGACTTACAATAGATGAGCTTATCAATAAACAATATTACCGCCAATGTACTTCCTTAAACAATTAAATATTGGAGCCCTAATAATCAACATTTACGCAAAAGCAAAGGTGAGATAGCAAGGAGGGAAAAGAAAGCTTGATCAATGGAAATAATACAAACAAAACAGAAATAAGTAGAATGCTGACCCATTGGAAAAATTGTGACCCGTGACATGGACAAGTTGTATAAAAAGTGTTAAAGATGACCTAATTTGCTGTGTAAATTTTCACATAAAGTAATATATTACTTTTTTAAAGAAATGAGGCATGTTCAAGATATAGACAAAGCTGTAATCAAGGAATATGGATAACTTTAAGAAAATGAACTAGGGCTGAGCCTCGGTGGCGTAGTGGCGTAGGACTGTGGCCCACTGGGATGGAGGTTCAATTCCAGCTCCATAGGAGCAAAGACTGGGCCTCCTACTCCCACCACCAGAGGGCAGTGATGCCCCCCCAAAAAGTAAATAAACTAAATTTAAAAATTAATATGAATCACTGGGATGGAAGTTCAATTCCGGCTCCCAGGAGCAAAGGCTGGGCCTCCTACTCCCACCACCTGAGGGCAGTGATGCCTAAAAAAGAAAAAATTAATATGAATATTCAACTCGAGGTGAAAGAAAATAATTTAAAAAAATAAATTCAATTTTGGGAAGAAAAGCAATAATACATATATCTACATCAATACATTTAAGATAGAAAAATGTGTATAGCTGATAAATAATTATAAGACTTTATTACTTTGAGACCATAAAGATACTTACATTTTTAGACATTTTAAAAAGCAAAGATACATTTGTAACATTAAGAATAAAAGCAAAATTTATGTGTAGAAAGGGCTAACCATAAAAGAAATTTCTCTTTCCAATTAAGCTAATAATTTCAAAAACTAGTGAAATGTGAAACTTGCAAAAGTATATAAACTTCAATGAAGAAAAACCCAAAGACAAAGAAAATACCTAGCAAAATTGTCAAAGAGCTATTTTACCCCAAAGTGTCTAGGCCTAAGCAGCTTCCCCACTAAATTCTTTCCAGGACTCAATAAAAATTCTTTGTTATTTAAATTTATCCTGGGTAGAAATAAAGAAGAATATCTTCCTAAACCATTTTCAAAAGCTGGTGTAATCCTAATTACCTCACTTGATAGGCAGTACCTCTCAGAAGAAAGGCAGGTATCAATTTTTCTTAGTAATACAAATGAAAAATATCCTATTTTGTAGTAACAAATAAAACATAGCATCAGACCAGATAGGGTGTTATCTGGAATTGTAGAAATAAGTACCATTTAAACTATCACTTAATCCAGCCTCACGGTTGGAATGGTTTGACGCTTGGCTGTTAACTGAAAAGTCACTTATATGAACTCACTCACTAGCTGGCCTGTGGGAGAAGGATGTATTAGTCTGCTTCTGTAAAGAGTGAAGCCTTCGAATCCATCCAGGGAAGTTTTACTCTGAAATATAGGTGTACTCTGAGCTGGAGATTACTTGACATCAATTGAGTTTTCTATTTGACATATAAATAAGTGAAAAGAAAAGAGAAAATAGGTTATCGCTTCCATAAATTCCAAAAAAGAAAGTTTTGTAAAATTCAGTTCCATTGCTGAGTGGTCTAGTAATAGTTGTGCTCTTCATTTACAGAATTAGCAGAATAATCTGAGCTGGACGACTGTCGCCATCATACTGGGGTATTCCTGTGTAAGTCAGGGACAAAAAGATCAGGAAACCTGCCACTGAGGCAGCTTCAAAAGTGGTCTCTCCTCCTGACACATGAAGCTCAAGACAAAAAAACTCTCAGGAACAGTGCTAGGGGTAGTGATATCAGGTATCATAAGGGTAGGGGAATGGTGCAGCTGGGGTGGGGGTGGTGCGAGAAAGAGGCAACCCATCATGAGGTTCGATATATTGCCCCCCTCCCCAGGAGGACAAATAACAGAATGGTCAGTGAAGGGAAACAATGGACAGGGTAAGACACAAAAATCCAATAATAATAGGTAAATAATCAATGATTCGGGAGAGTGGGAGGGAGGCATGGGAGAAAGACCAATCCTAATGATACAACCTTGCTTGCAGAAGGCGAGGAGCTCTTGAGACACTTATCCATGAAGGTCAAAGGCTGTAGTCTTTGGTATGGATTACAACTCAATGTCAGAAGACCAAATTCCTCCCAACTTGACCAGCATGTCACATCATGATAAATGGAGTAAAGGTTGAAGTTGTCAAGAATTTTGTCTTGCTTGGACCCACAATCAATGCTCATGGAAACGGCAATCAAGAGAGCAAAAGATGCATTGTGTTAGGTAAATCTGTTGCACAAGACCCCTTAAGAGTATTGAAGAGCAAGGATGCTACTTTGAGGACTAAAGTGCCCCTGACGCCAAGCCATGGTGTTTCCCCTTGCCTCATATACAAGTGAAAGTTAGACATTGAATATGGAAGACTGAGGAAGAATCAATGCATCTGAATTGTGGTGCTGGAGAAGAATATTGAAAGTACCACGGGCTGCTTGCTAAAAAGATAAGCTAATATTTCTTGGAATAAGTATGGCCAAAGTGTTTCTTCAAGGCAGGGATGGCAAGATGTAATCTTGTAATTTTTGAACATATTGGCAGGAGAGCCCCATCCCTGGAGAAAGACACTGTGGTTAGTAAAGTGGAAGGGCAGTAAAAATGAAGAAAGCCCTCAACAAGATGGATTGTGACACGGTGGTTGCTACAATGAGCTCAGGCATAGGGACAATTGTGAGAATGGAACAAGGCCAGACAGAGGTTGATTCATTCTGTTGTGCATGCACAGTCACCACCCATCTGTCAGTGGAGGCTTGAGTGGTGCAGTAATGCTAAACAGCTTTCAGTGGAGTTTCCAGACACGATGGACTAGAGAGAACAACCTGGAAATCTACTTGTGAAAGTCAAATAAACCTAGTGGAACCTTAAGTGGTCATGGGGATGGCATACAACATGGCAATGTTTCAGTTTGCTGTGCACGATGACAGCCAATTACAGCAAGCTATGCAGATCTTTGAGAGGATTATTTCAGGCCAAGAATAGCACTCAATTATGTAATATATGAATTATATGTCAACAAAGCTAAAAATATTTTTAGTTGATCTCTTTCTTTTCTCACACATCTCCCCCTTTTTGCCCCAGTAGGATTCAAATGCTGCTTTAATTGGCAAATCTAGTTACTCTTCTTCATAAGTCATTTTTATTATTGAATTTTGTTCTTAGAATGTGAATCAAAGTCCTTAAGTTGTCTTCAGACTCTTCTTTCTCATCATGTGACTTTCTATAAAGTAGTTGGAGCTGTGTAGGGCACAGACACTGAACATATTCATCATGATGACAAGAGTGAAAGGGAAGGCAAGGCACTGGAGAAGACTGATAGTGAAATAAGAAATCAACGAAGTGGAACTAGAGGAGAGGAAGAAGAACCTATAGAGATGTTGTCTTTCTTTCAGTCCCTCAGTGGTGTTATGCTCCCTCCTCTCTTGGCACTTACATATCCTTTTTTCTACTTAGGACACATCTACAGCTGGATAAGGTCCTCTAGCACTCACCCTCCAGCTTTCTGATATCGCTCTTCACTTCACTGAATCCAGTTTTTAATTATTCATCTGTATAATTCAAATTTAATAAAGAGAAGCCCTGGTTCACATGACCTTGTTGGGTACTTATGATTAAACCAGCTGTGTTCTGTTTTCTCTTTCAGGAAACACTGTGGCTCTTGGTGGACCCTGCTTTCCTGTGGGTGGTGGGGAAAGAGAAAGAGAAAATTCTACAGGGAACCCACAGTGATCAGTGATATCTTTATATTTCTTAAGATGCTGAGCCATTTTAAATAAGAAAAAAGGAGACACAAATAGATGCATTATATGGAAAATTAAGATTTGAAATCTGAAAAACAAGCAAAAAGATACTAACTTTAAAATCTTGTAGAAGTATTAAGATGGTCACTTACAAAAATTAATGCACAAAATTAGGATCTAAGGTGACAAAACCAACATGTATTTCAACCTTTCAGATCTCTTGTGCAGTCAGAAATACTGAAGAAATAGTAGGACACAAAAACAGAAACAAATAAGAAAACAATTCCTCCCTCCTTTCCTCCCTCCCTTCCTTTCCTTCCTTCCTTCCTTGTCCTTTTGTTCTTTCTTAGCTCAAATAATGGAGAATTTTTAAAGACAGGAAGAGAGTAGATGAGTTCAGTTCACATAGCTTAAAATATGTACACATGATCAAATGCAGAAGAGGAAAATTATGCAGCTAACATAGAATAATCTTGGACTGTGTTAGGTGACATCGGCTAGAGGAACAAATTCTTGTATGTATAGAAAAAAACCTTTATATTAAGAAGTAAGTGTCCCCTTGGACTGAGGGCAGAGGTACTTGGATGGGAGAGAAAGCAGAGAGTATCTGCCTCAAGATTGTGGAAGTGGCAGTTAATGGATCTTGGGGGGGAGCCCTGCTCAGTGGTGCCCAGAAGAAAGGAACCCAGGATCACTATATATGTATTGCTTCCGTGCCTATTGTACAGTTATTGGACAGGTTGGGATCTGTTGAATAGGGATCTACACTTGCAGGAGTTGATCCAGAAAGACCCCCACAGGCATCAATCCCTAATTTAGGGCCAAAAGAACCCGATTAAATGAGCAATCCCACCGTGTAGGACAAAAACTCCTGGGTGCAGCTCAAGGTGAAACTGCACTCACTTAGACTCCTCATGCCAACAATGCTTGAAGTTCTGGGTCCTTGAGGACATTGACGGTGATAGTAGTGCAATCAACATTTATTCGACATATGGGTGATTGACAACACTTCACTTCTTTATATGGCTTTTGCCTTCCTGTGTGTACCTTGTTTTTTATGTCATTTTGATTTTTCTTTCTTTTTGGATGTGTGTGTCCTGGTTGTTTGGTTACTGATTGGCTTAAAGCTCTTATTGATGTAGTTGATACAGGGTTGTGATTTTTTTCCATATTATGACTACCGAAGTAAACCTGTGGCATAAACCCCTTGGAAAGGCAGATGGAGTCTGGGTTCCTATTTATCCTTAGCCCCAATTCAAGAACACATAGTTCTGATAACATGGTTCGCTCAGTACTCACCTTCCAGAAAGGATACATGAGAAAAAGCATGCTACAACAAAGTGTGGTAAAGATTGTAGATGGCTGTCAATCAGACTAGTGTCTGGGGTGTAAAGTGAAATAAGCAGCTATCTAAGCAAGAAGTCACACCAGCTTGTGTGATCCAGAAATGACAATAACAAAATTGAATACAGAAAAGGAAAAAGTACTAGAGCTAAAATTATGAGCTCCCAATTTTCAGAAGGTCATGAAGGACAGTGGGAGCCCCAAACCCATGTATAGAATATCTTGTCATCCCTAAACCCATTTATAGACCCACTGGCAAATTAGCCTTAACCATAGGCCATGCTGTAAGACAGAGACCATGGTAAGCTTGAACATGCTGAATCAAACTAGATGCTTGACCAGATGACCCCTCAATTGACCAGACCTGAGTTGGTTCTATGTGCAAGTAGCTCTTACTTGTTCCAGGACAGATATCCTTTCCTGGCTTTTGGAGTATTGATGAGGATGTTTTATTTCTTACTCATTATTTGTACTTTGGTCTTTATATTATTATTATTTTATCTTTACCACCTTATTTCAAGTTTGGTTTTTATTGTTTTTCTGTTTCTCATTTTGTGACCCCCAAAAGGAGTGGAAGCATAGTGATAAGACCTGATACAGGTGTTGATCAGGAGTGCAGGGGTGGGTGATAGGGAAGAAAGGGGGATAGTGGGAGTGGGAAATGAAGACAGGAATGAGGAAGAAATGCTAGAACTGACTGTGATAGCACAACTTATTTTTGAGGGGCATCACTTCCCTCTGGTGGTGGTGGGAGCTACCCAGCCTTGCTCCTGGAGAGCTGCTGCTGGATTTGAACTGCCAAACCCATGGGCCGCAGTCCTGCACTCAACAACTACATCACTGGGGCTCAGCCCCTGCACAACTTATTTTAAAGGTGATTTAAACATGGGGACAGCTCTAAAATTGATATGGTAATGATTATACAATTCCTTTTATATGATTGAATGATTGAAGTATGGGAATGTATGCTATGTAAACTATGTGTCTATTGAACTCTTGAAAAAATAAATCTAGGATAGGTGAATCTACAAAAATCATAAATAGATAGGGCACTAACAATAATGAGTGCAAAAAAAAGAAAATATTCTAAAATGGATTGCACAACTCTTTAATATATTCAAATTGTTGCAATATGCTATGTGAATTATATAATCATAAAAATGCTAAAACAAAATTAGAAATAATTTTCAGTGTCGCCATGGGGAAAACAGAAAGATGCTGTAATTGTATACCAAGAAAACACTCCAGCCCAGTCGAGATCAAGTCCATAAGTCCAATTGCACTCTACAAGTCTGATACTGGTCCATAAAGCACTCTTCAGACTCACGCAGCCACGATCAATGATGCATAACACAGGAAAATCAGAGGCCAGCGGTGCAGTCTTGTGGGCCCAATAGCAGTGGAAGCATCACAGGGCTCCGACAGGTCTCAAGCGTGACAGTAGCAGTTAGCAAGTAACTCAGAGTAACTGCAGCAGGACAGCAAAGGTGGAGACAGCGAGGCTGTCCTCCAGTAAGCCATTCACACATTTAAGGAGAGTAAGATCCTGAAAGATAAGTTCAAAATGCCACAATCTGAGAAAAGAGAATTATTGAAGTTAAACTGAATTTTCCTCAGAGCAAATGAAAAGCTACCATTTTCATAAAAAGGAAAAAAGCAGAGATCTTGATATTAAAAACTTTAATAATCAAAACGATCCCCAAACAAAAGATGTTCACCCAATAGCTGGTTGGTCTGTAGAAAGCAGGATTCATGAAAATAAATGATAGTCAAATGATTCTCATAGAACCAAAGCCCAAAGATACAAAACATCCAGGAAAAAAATAAATAAGATTAACATAACTCCAGAAGGTCCAACATCAGTAAACCTCTTAAGAAACTCTGAAGACAAAGAATAGTCAAAATATGGGGAGATAATTCCTAGACAAATGTAGACTATAATTTTTCATATTAAGAAAAGTATTTTTGTTTTTCTTATATGAGACTTTCCTCCAGTTTCATATTTTTCACATGTGAACAAATGATGGATGTGTCTTTGATAAATCAAACTGTGTCTTGAGATTGAACTCTCATCAAATCCACACACTCCACTCATGTCTTATTGCAAAAGGTAGTTCATTCCTGCACTACATATGACTGTGTGTCATACTCCATATGTTTATCATTACACTCTACTCGGTCATGTGATAACAAGTCAAACAAAGACAGCATTTTATTATTAATCTTTTTTGTGAAAATTTGAGGGGTTTGTTATCTAACATTCTTACCATATATATATATAGATGGAATGTGAACAAATTTTAGATAATTGCTAGTGATAAAACTATCTGCTGCTTCTCCTTTTCCTTCAACCTTCTGAACCTCTTTAATTGGCAACAGGCTTGGAATTATTGACTCAACCTATCACAATCAACAAAGTGCTATTATCATTTACAATGACTTATCAATGTAGTTTTGAGCTTTTTGCATAGTCAACCAAAATATAGAGCCAAGTTGATTCTTAAGGATGCTACCTAATCTGATTTTAAATATTTCTATTCATGGAAATAGTCTCATTCTTCAATTACTGTAACCTTCTGGGCTGACTTCTTGGGCTTAAATTTAGCTGACCTGAATGATCCCCTAAAAAGCCACTATTTGGATTAGACCTTATTTATTTGTTCGTTTTAAGGCATTGTAATGTCTCTATGATGAGTGTATTACTGAGAGAGCTGGTCTACACTCACCCACTGATGACAGACACACTTTGTTGGGAATAGATCCATGTAATATTTTTTATTTACCTTCATATAAGCTGACAACATCAAAACTTTTACCTCAAGTCTAACTTCTTCCTTGAATTGGAGACTGTCGAATTTATGTTTCTTTTTGAAAGAATAACATACACCTCACACTCACCATGCATGAAAAAACCACTCTTGATTTCTTCCTATCTTCCTCAGCCCAAACAGTACAGAACTTATTCCTGCTGGTTTTAAAGGTGTGTGTGTGTGTGTGTGTGTGTGTTTGCAAAGTCTATAAAGCATTTCATGATGATTACTTCAAGGCAAACCATATGGGATATTGGATTAATGTAAGTCAAAATGAACAGCCCCCAGGCATAGCAACTCATTGCTTTGAGTTGATTCTGACTCACAGGATGCTATAGGACAGAGTAGAACTCTCCCCTTTGTGTCTGTGAGTCTTTCACCCTTTGCAGAAGCAAACAACCATATCTTTTCCCCACAAAGTGATTGACGGATTCAAACCACTGATCTTGTGGTTAGCAGTTTAATGTGCAATCCACTATACCACCAATGCTCCTAACGAATAACAAGTCTCACAATAAATGTTAATATTATTCTTTCACTTACTCTGTCAACAAAATTATATTGTAAATCCAGAATCCTACATGTGTGGATATATTTACAATTGGAAATGTGGTTTCTTTATTATATCATGAAGCAACATCAGTGCCAAACTCACTGCATAGAGTTAATTCCAACACATAGTGACCCCTTAGGACAGAACATTCTTTGTGTCTTCAAGACTATGCATCTTAACAGGGGAAAACTATTTTTGATTCCCCCTTGGTGGGTTTGAACTGCTGACCTTGTGGTTAGCATCGCAACGAGTTATTCACTGTCACCAGGATGTCTCTAAATGAATCACTTTTGAAATATGAAAGAGAAGATCAGACTTAGGAAGGAAACCCAGAAAAGAGAAGATAGTTGCCATGTTACATGAAGATCAGTGATAAAGAACTAAAGAAGACAGAAGGTCTTGCCCTCAAGCTTTTGTCCTCAGTTTGGACTCTGAACCTCCTAAACTGGACAAGGTAAATTTTTGATTGTTAAAACTATCCATTTAAATAATTTCTCTTATAGCAGCACTATAACAGTCCCAAACTTTAGCACTATTCTATGTCAGTCTGGGTAGGCTAGAGGAACAAATTTCATAGACACACATGTAGATAGAAGGAAAGGATTTATATACCAAAGGAATGTGACACTAAGAAGGCATCCCAATCCAGTCCAGTGCAAAGTCATAAGTCTGATATTAACCCATATGCCCGAAATCAGTCGATAAATTCTCCTTCTGACTCAAGAAGTCACAGGTCAGTGGGTACAGAATCCCGGCAGGGGTCTCCACATGGCCCCTTGCTTCCAGGGCTCAAGGTCCATCAACAGCAGAAGCAGCTCATTGCTGGCAGAGGTCTCCATGTGGCTGCCCCAGCTTCAGAGATCTGGCTCAATCAGGACAAAGCTGTGTGGTCTCTCTGCTGGCTCCTCCAGCTTCTCAGACGCTGCTGTCTTGTCTGTGATTAATTGTCTCTGAGACTAACTCCTAACAACTAGGGAAGATAGCTTCTCATCTTCACGAGGGAAATATCGTGAGATTTCCCAGAAGTCTCAGGAGAAAGCCATGCCCACATAGAGGCCTCATTGGCTACTCAATGGCTATCTCCAGATTGACAGGCTAGGCTTCACCCCCACATTTAAATCATAAAATTAACATAAGCACATGACTGCCACAATTCCTAACAGTTTTCTTTTTATATATGTGGCATCAAATCCACTGGCAATTTGTCAGTTCTATCTTCAGACTATATGCTAAATTTGACCACTTATCAGCATCCCCACTGCTAACACATGGCTCTCTCTTGAACTATTTCAACTGCCTCCTAAATCTTCCCTTTCTTTGCAGCTTTTTTTTTTTCTATAAAAAGACAAGTCTTAGCATCTACTAGATTGCATCACTTCTCTGCTTCACAGAGACTTGTCATTTTACACATTCTATACTACACATTTTTTGTCTGGGTCACTGTATTCTAGACACATTAGTTTTAGAATGTTCCTTGAGTTCTATTGATATTGTCCTTCCTTAAGAACAATCCCTTTATGCTTCCTTGGCCTGAAATAATCCTCTCAAAGATCTGCATAGCTTGCTGTAATTGGCTGTCATCATGCACAGCAAAATGAAACACTGCCATGTTGTGTGCCATCCCCATGATGACTCATGGTTCCACTAGGTTTGTTTGACTTTCACAAGTAGATTTCCAGGTTGTTATCTCTAGTCCATCATGTCTGGAAACTCCACTGAAAGCTGTTTAGCATTACTGCACCACTCAAGCCTCCAATGACAGATGGGTGGTGACTGTGCATGAAATGCATTAACCAGAATTCAAAACAAGATCTCACATACTGGAGGCAAGAATTCTATCATTAGGCAACCAATGTTGTAATGCCCTATATTGAGTGTACCTTCTACTGTGTTTGGTGGTGACAGTAGTGGTGGAGGGGGTTATTGGTGATACAACCAATTAGAACAAATACATATTTTCAGGTAATGGTATTTATTGTACAGAAAACAAAGCAAAATAATTACGCTATTATATATTATAAAGATGGGAAGAGATGTTGCTGCTTTGAAGATGGCAATTAGGGAACAACCTCTGATAAAGTGATTTTTGAATGGTGACTTTTTAGGAGGTGGGGAATAAAGATGTTTCTATTTTGCATACCACCCAGTGGCAGATTCCATATGTATATGCACATCTGTTCTTAGGATGGCCTAAATCAAGAAAATTGCTTGATTTTCTAACCTTTCCTTTTCCCTCTCATATACACTCACCAATTAATCTCAAATTACTGAAGTTTTGAGGAAATGGTACATGGTTCAAGGGGATGTTTGATGCTTTGATCTGAGACAGCAATAATCCTTCTCTTAAATGCAATATTTAGTTATATACAAACAGGATGGCCATTATCTGACTGTGTGATTTTCTAATCCAAATTCTATTTCCAAAATTATAGAACAGAGGTGAAAGAAGGTTTATCTTTTTACCCAATTTATTGCCCACTGTTTTACTGGCAAGTATGACTCTGCATAGTTTCATATATTTTTAATTAATTCAAGTTTATTAGAGTTTTGTTTTATTTCATCACACATGGAGTTTTCATTTCATCAAATACCTTTAATCATTTGTGGACATAGAATAGACTTACTTCATATCATACTGGAGGTTTTAGCTAACAGCATAAGGCAAGAAAAGGCATCAAAGGTAATCACCTGGGGAGGAAGAGGTGAAGCTATTGCTATTTGCAGATATGATTCAATATATGGGAAATCTCAAAAGCTTCACAAGCAGAGTACTGGAAACAATAGAGGTGTATGGCACAGTTGCAGGACACAGATCGATAATCAGAAGTCTAATGGATCTCTATGCACATTGGATAAGAAGAGGAGATCAAAAAGGTGGTATCCTTCACAATAGCCAAGCACAAAATGAAATACCTATGTATGTCCCTGACTAAAAGAACAAAAGATTTATATAAGGAAAACTACAGAACACTATCACAAGGAACCAGGAGTGCCCACAACAAAGGAAAGAATATCCCATGCTCGTGGATTGGAAGACTCAATAAAGTAAAGCTGTAAGTTATATCCAAGGCACTATATAAATGTAATTCAATTCCAATACAATTACCCCTATCTTTCTTCAAAGAAATGGAAAAAATGATTACCAACTTCATATGGAGAGGGAAGAAGTCCAGAATTAGCAGAGAACTCATCAAGAAGAAGAACAAAGTGTGAGGGCTTGCTTTACCTGACTTTAGGACATACAGCCACAGTGGTCAAAGCTGCATGGTATTGGTTTAATGACAGATACTCTGGCCAATGGAAAAGAGCTGAAAACCAGAAATTAAATTATCATGATACAGACAACTGATCTTTGATAAAGCTGCTCAAAACATCAATGGAAAGCAGATATCCTTTTCAACAAGGGGTGCCAGAAAAAAATGGATATCTACCTGCAGAAAAATGAAGCAACACCTTCATCTCACTCCATTCACAAGAATAAAACTCAAGGTGGGTCACCGATCTTGAGGTAAAATCCCAAACTATTAGGATCATCAATGAGGGAATTGCGACCACCCTGAGAACTTTTGCACAGGGTATACATAGGCTATCAGAAATAGGGAAGGACACAAACACAGAGGAGGCACAAATTGACAAGTGAGTTACTGAAGATAAAAGACCTGTGTAAATCAAAAGAATTAAAAAAGAGAGCAATAAGAGCCCATGGACTGGGAAAACATCTTTAGCAAAGGCACACCAGACAAAGGCCTTATTACTAAAATTTACAATACTCTGCTAGCTTCCAAAAAAAAAAAACTAATTGCCCACTGAGGAGGTTGACAAAGGACCTGAAGAAAAGTTTCATAGAGGCAGAAATCTGAATGTCTAATAAACATATGAGAAAATGTTCCCGATCATTAGCCATAAAGAAATACATATTAAAACAACAATGAGATACCACTTAACACCCTCAAAGATAGCCCAATTCGAAAGATCAGAAATCAGAAGTTTGGGAGGACCAGTGCTGAGATAGGAACTCTCATCCACTGCTGGTGGACTTGTAGGTATGTATAGGCACTATAGAAATTGACTTGGTGAATTCTAAAAGAGATGGAAATTGAGAAACCATACATCCCAGCAATCCCCCTACTAGGCATATACTCATATGAGGAAACCGCAGCCAGGCATCTGTGCTCCAGTGTTCAACACAGGGACAGTTCAGAATTGCAAGGGATTTGGAAGCAACCCAAATTTCCACCAACAGATTAAGGGATTTAAAAAACTCTGGTACATACAATGGAGTACTACGCATTGCTGAAAAGCAGTGATGAACACAAGAAGCACATTGCTGTATGGAAAGAATTGGAGGAAATTATGCTAAGTGAAGTAAGCCAAGTTCAAAAAGACAAGTACATCATGAATCTGCTGAGGTAAGTTTTAAAAAAATGCAAAGGGGGCATAGGAAAAAAGCTACTGTATACAAACATCCCTGGGGTAAGGTTCAGGTAGTGTGGCAGAGGCTCGACCAAATCCAGGGATATATATGACAACCAACTAAAAAGGAGTAGTAGATGGGGGTGGGAATTGAGTAGTGGGGAAAGAGGGAACTAACCCACAAGAGGAGGTTACTGTTTACATCGCCACAGAGAATGAAGGACTGGACATCAACCCGATGCTCAGAGATGTAAATGCAATATACCGGTATGAAGCAGGGAATCAGTAGAGAGGTCTGAGGGGCCAGCATGAATCCCAACAACATGGACAGTAATCCCTCCCCCCAGAAGAATTTACTTCAGAGGACAGCACTGAAGCTGCAGCTCAGGGAGAAAGACATATCTGATTAGAGCACACAGGAGCCAGTGAAGGGGGAGAGTGGAGCACATCCTGGCCCACCAAGCCTTAAGGACAACATCCCCACTCAGAGCAGTGAATGCACAGAAAGGACCGTATGACAGGTCCCATTATGAAACATGACATCCCTCACTGACCCATAGCCCTACAGGGAACAACACTGGAGACACAGGGTGGGAATTGCTCCCAATCAGACCCTACCACATTGAGGCAAAATACTAAGGGTTTGCAACAGAATAGCAAGAGGAGCAGAGCAAGGAAGTCCTAAGGCAATAACAAAAATAGACTTTGGGGCCTTGGCATAGTAAGGGCAACAAATTTTGAACTATTTACAGGCTTTTCTTTCTTTTATCGTTTTTGTTGTTGGTGTTGTTGGAGATGGAGCTCTATCTATTGTAAAGAGAAACTCTGTCCTTGATACCTCTGGGCTTCCAACAGAAATTGCTCCTGAATAAAGTTTTCTGTAGGATGTCACATACCTGTGCCTGCTAACCAGAGCACCTAGTTCAATACAGAAACTATATTACATTCAATTGTCATATCTTCTTGCTCTGCCAAAGAAAAGACAGTTTCTGGGATTTTCTGTTCTGAGTCAAGATCCATCTGATATCCCTTGTTCTACATCCTCTTCTGATTTTGATTTGACTTCTGGCAATCCCCTGAAATAGGGAACCACTGTTGAGTGATCTTCAGCAAAATTTAAATGCATGTGATATATATGACATTGTTCTGCAGTTCAAGCACTCCGTGGGATCACCTTTCTTTGGAATGGGTGCAAACATGGATCTTTTCCAGTCAGTTTCACAAGAAGCTGTCTTCCAAATTCCCTGGCATAGCTCAGTTCGTGCTGTCAATGCTCCATCAGTTTGTTAGAACGTATCAGTTGATAATCCACCAATCCCTAAGGCCTTGTTCTTGACTAATGCTTTCAAGACAGCTTGAATTTCTTCCTTAAATGCCATTGATTCTTGCTGATAGACTAGCTCCTAAAATAGTTGAATGTTACATTGATTCTTTTTGGTACAGTGGCTCTGTAGATTCTTTCCATAACCTTTGAATGCTTCTTGCATCATTCAATATTTTGTCCTTAAAATCTTTTAATATTGCAACCCTAGGATACATGTTTTAAAGTTAATTCAACTTAATATATGCTGGGAGTATTCTTCCCTTTTGAGTTTCTCACTCTAGATCTTTGCAAAGTTATTATTACTTTGTCATGTCTTACACTGTCCTACCTCTTCCTTCACTCACTTTTTTGTTGTGCTTCCTCCAGGGAGGGGGTTATATGTAGATCCTTATAATCAGTTCCCCCTTTCTACCTCCCCTCCCTTCTCTCCTCCCAGTATCACCAACCTCGCCAGTGGTCCTGAAGGGATTATCTGTCCTGGATTGCCTGGGTTTCCAATTCCTTTCTGTACCAGTACACATTCTATGGTCTAGCTGGATTTGTAAAGTAGAGTTGGGACCATGAGTGTGGGGGGAAGGAAACATTTAAAAACTAGAGGAAAGTTGTATGTTTCATCATTGCTGCACTACATCCTGACTGGCTTGTCTCCTCGTGTGACCCTTTTGTAAGGGAATATCAGTTGCACACAGAAGAACTTTGGGTCCCCACTCCACACTACCCTTCATTCACAATGATATGATGTTTTGTTCTTTAATGCCTGATCCCTTTGACACCATGTGATCACACAGGCTGGTGTGCTTCTTCCATGTGGACTTTGTTACTTCTGAACTAGACAACTACTCGTTTACCTGCTAGCTTTTAAGGCCCTAGATGCTATGTCTTTTGATAGTCACACATCATCAGCTTTCTTCACCACATTTGCTTATGCACCCACTTTGTCTTCAATGATTGTATTGATAAGGTAAGCACTGTGGAATGCCAGTTTAATAGAAGAAAGTGTTCTTGCAGTGAGAGAATACTTGAGTGAAGCCCCAATGTCCTTCTGATGCCTTAATACTAAATCAACAAATATGTGCACATAGATCTATTTCCCCATATCATATATAAATATATTTACCTATGTACATGCCTGTATTTAGACCTCTATAAATTCCCTTTGCCTATTAGTTCTTTTCTCTATTTCCTTTCACTTTCCTCTTGTCACACTATCATGCTCAATTTTCATTTGAGTTTCAGTAATTTCTCTCAGTTACATTGCCATTGATCATGCCCTACCAGGTCTCTTACACTCTCCTCACCACCAATTTTGGATCACCTATTGTTCCTTTGTCCCTGGGCTTGTTAACAAAAACGCACTGCCATAGAGTCAATCCCTAATCAAAGCAACCCAAAGTATGGTTTCTGAGACAGTAATCATTATGCAACAGACAGCCTCATTTTTTCACCTTGGAGTGGCTGCTGAATTTGAACTGTCAATCTTGTGGTTAGCAGCCCAACACCTAATCCACAGTGCCAACAGGGCTGCCAACTAATAAAGCAGCTCCCATCAACCATTTTGTACTCCTTGGTTCCCGTGTTTGTTGTTACTTGTCAGGAATAAGGAAATATGAAATTGGGACACTCTCTGGCTAAGAGATCGTGTCCACTTAAGAGAATTTTCCTTAGTAGGATTAGGCAGGGAGATGACCTAAATACCAAAGATCTCTAAAGTGGTAGAAAGAGGGCATGGCCTTTTTACTTGGGTCCTTCAAAATATTTAGACTGGTTTGTTTCCTGGTTGCCTGTTCTATAAAGGGGGAAGGGAAAGAAGAAGAGAGTTAGCTGGGAAGATGTTTATTAGAAGGTCTCTGGAGGAAGAAGCTATGTGGTCAAGTCATTTACATCCATTGACCATTGGTCAACTATCACATCCAGTTGTGCCAGTGTTTCAGAATCTCAAGTCTCTCAGGGAAAGTGGGCATCTCCTTCATCTGTTTCCCCTGCACTCTGGCTCAGCTCTAGAGCTTTCTCTTGTCTGCACCATCAGTATTATTCACAGGTGCACCCTTCCGCTGGGACCTGCTCTTCTTTTCCCAAGGCACCTCTAGGTGGGCTGAAACTGCCATCATTTTTGTTAACAGTGGGTATGTAACACTTAACCTCACCCAGGAATCCTTCTGTGATTTCTTTTTGCATCCAGTACATCTCTGTTGCCTCAAATGAATGGAATTACTCTTTCTTTTTAGCATAGTTCTCTTAAGTATCATGATCTGACTATGACTGGACTCTGTCTAGTCTGACCTGTGTTATATTTTTCAAATATTCCCCAAAACTTATGGCAGTAAAAAATCATCTTTTCTCAGTGTCCAACAGTGTAGGAGTCACCGATCTGTGTCAATCTCAGCACTGGGAGTATAGAGGTGGAGTCTAGCCTGTCAATCTGGAGATGGCCAATGAGGCCTCTGTGTGGGCATGGCTTTCTCCTGAGAATTCTGGGAAGTCTCACATATTTCCCAATTGGAGGAGAGAGACTTGGTTCAGTCTTTTGGAGTTGGTCTACCAACAAGACAACATGGCAGCATGATATAGACCCAGAGTCCTGGAGACTGGAGGAGCTGAGGGAGAAGCCACATGGGCTTACCCTGATGGAACCAATTTTCTGGGGCCAGAGAAGTCACGTGGAGACTCCTACCAGTGCTGAGATGCTTGGAAAGCCACAGAGAGACCTTTGCCAGTGCTGAGATGCTTCTATCACCACTGCAGACAGCTGATGGGTCCTGAGGCTTGGAAATGAGGAGCCATGGGGAGACCCCTGCAAACACTGGGATACTCCTACTGCTTCTACTGCCACTGGGCACCCAAGACTCTGCACCCACTGGCCTATGATTGTTCTGGTGTCATTGCACGTGCTTCATGAATCGGAAGGAGACTTTATAGACTGGGATTGGACATATAGGCTAAAATAGGACTTATGACCTTGGACTGGACTGGGTTGGGATGCTTTCTCAATGTTCCATTCCTCTTATATATAAACCTTTCCCTTCTACCCACATGCATGTTTATGATTTTTTTCTCTAGTCTACTCGGACTAACACCAATAGTAAGGAAGATTCCCCCCTCATATCTATGCTGCATTCTTCCAACAATTTATGAAGAATTTGGACTGAGGGTAGGGGCAAGTTGTTAGATTCTTGGGCTGCAATATCCTGTTATGTCTTTATTTAATTCCTAAGATGCACCTCCTCTTCTCAGTTATTAAGGTCCTCAATGATATTTTTGTTTGGTTCTTATTGACATTCAGTAACTATTTTTAGGGCAAATGGACTAAGTTTTGTAAGCATCCAATTTAATGTCATCACTGAAGTGACCCCAAAATGTTAGCAGACTATCTTTCAGTCATGGCTTTCACCTGGTTACACACTGTGGAAATTATCAACTGGTTATTAGACCAGGCTGACCCATGGGTGATAACACTTCTTATCCACCTGACTTCTTCCCAGGATGAAATCTCATAAATGGATCCCCACAACTAACCCTGCAGGAAAGATGCAAGAATAACATTAAGGTTGCTCTGTGGGTCCTGTACTATGGCTAAAGAATTCTAGACAAAATGAGCAGGTGAAAGCAGTTTGGGATTTAAAAAAATCTTGCATGTCTTTCAGTTGCATGGAGCTATATTCGAATTTTATCTGGTGGCTGTGATTCTCTTTGATCAGGTTGACTGCTTGAAGGGATTTAGCGCAGAACAGATAATCCCAACTTTGAGCATAAATCACGGGGCTGCTGGCTGCTGGCTGCCTTGCACTTTCTTATGATAATGCATGATTGGTGCGACAGGGAAAATACCACCCTCTTATCTCAGTGCAACAGCAGCCAGGCGGAAAGATCTGGAGTCCAAAGACAGAAGGACTAGGGACCATGACAGCAATGTTTTTTTTTTTAATTGCTGTTGTTTATGATTTCATTTCTTTTGAAAAGAAATGGTGAAACTGAGCTAGAATTTTCTGGGCCACCACTGCTGGAAATGCAGCAGTTTGTAACTTGGCAGTGACAAAGCACCAAAATTACCAAGCAAAAGCAGATCTGACTGCCAACTCCCTTCTCCTGATTCAGTTTGCTCCCAGGAATAGGCTACAATTTCTGGGAACACAGTCCCTTTTCTGCTGTATGAAGGAAAAAGACACTTTGATTTCCATGATATCATCTGGCAATTTGGTCCAGACTTGGTAAGGGAAGTCTTTTCTTTAGAGATGCATGCTCGCCTGCTCCAAACAAGATAAGTTTTTGCCCACTGGACGTATCTAAGGAACATTTTTACCATCTTTTAATGGATAGGACTTGTAGCAGCCACCTTCTTCCTGAACTAATTTGTCACCCTGTTTCATATTGCGGGAATCTTCTGCAGTCTCATCCACAAATAAGAGAGGTGAGTGCCAGGGGAAATTCAAGTGGTCAGATGCTGTGGCAATCCTGTCTAAGACTCAGGCTGTTAGGACTGAGCAAGCATGTGGCTCAAAGATACCCAGGCATGGGGCTTGGCAATAATAGAATGCAGGCTGGTGTGTAGTCTACAGAAAGAAATTAGGCACCTTCCAGCTCTCAATGACTCAGTCGACCTTTCCAAAGAAGAAAGGATAACATGCCAAAGGTTAAAATGAGATCGGTGGTTTGTTTTGCTTTTTTGTAATTTTTTATTTTTTATTTTCTTGAGATGTACATTGAACTACTAAGGGCATTATTTATTCCTGATGTAAATTAAAATCCATAATACTTTTCAGATAAGTATTTTAACTCTTCCCCAGGAGCTTAAGAAAACCAAGGATAGTCTGTGCACTGTGCACTGTGCATGTGCTAATGTACGCTGAAATAAGTAGAGAAATACAGAAGGAGGTGGCCAAGTGCTGGCAGGAAAGACTTGCAAGCTTTCCATCAGTGTTGGACTACCAAGATAAACATGGATCTACTTGCAATTTCTAATTAATATATAGTGAGAAATTTTACATTCTTCTTTCCACATCAAAGAGTCTGCGTCTAGGTATGGTTGCTTTCTCTTTCCCAATACCACAGAGACGTCATACAGAATCAAACCCTGTTTTCAAATTTAGAGTTCCTGACAGGGATGGAGTCCCCATGAAACTGAGGCAAACAATAGCCTACTTGTACTTATTTACTAATATGTAGTACACACTTTCACTTGCTTTCCACCATATGAAATATTCACTACAGATTAGCAAGTAAGCATGAATATGCCCATTCTTTCCTTGCTTATTGGACAGTTTGCCTGTACGCACCACTTTGGGTGTTCAGTGTGCTTGTGAACCAACAGCTGAAGAACAAATTGCTTCTGCCAAGCTCTCCTTCCAGCTAAATTGCTCTTTCTTCCTCTTAGTCCTCAAATCCTTATCAGCCCTTAACTCAAAATTCCACTTCTTTCATTGAAGCGCCTTGTCTTCACAGACAGATAATCTTCTCTCTCCTGGCTATCATGTCCTTTATTATAAACCATTTTGAAGATATTACCTAAACTCCTACATTTCTTTAAAATCTAGCTCATTACATATGTACATATCTGAGCTTCTTTCTAAACTATTGAATAAATATGAAGGAAGTGATTAAATGATTTAGTAAGTGATATAATAATATCAAAATATTGTTAAACATATAAATGCTTTGGAGCCTGCTCCAATAAATCAATGCTACCTTATTATCTAGAAAGCTTGACCACCTGAGTGACTATGGACAGAATGCTGACCTAGGAGCAGGAGAATTCAGTGGCAGGCCTGATCTGATACTGGATGACTTCAGAAAGTGTTTAGACCTCCAAATTCCTTCTATTGCATTTTCAGTAAAATACAATAAATGGGCACAAGACTCTTTAATTTAAGGTCCCTTGTTAGTCTTTGCTTGATATCCTAAATGCAGGTAAATTGAACCAATGCAGAGGCAACATAGGAGGAAGACATGGTGATATGCTTCTATAAATATGACAGCAAAGAAAAACTTTAGGGAAGTTATACTCTCTGACAAGGGTTGCTATGACTCCAACTAGATTTTTCAATAGCACCCAATAACAGCAAAGATCCTGTAATTCAAACTTAATCAAGGAGGTAGCTCAGTAGAATGTCTGGTTAGTCAACAATAGGGTAGACCTACAGATCACCCCTGTCTTGATTGACCCATAGAGAATTTATGAGTAAGACATTCAAGAGTGAGAAACTCAAAAACAAAATAAATATCCTTGACACTATAGGGCAGAGTAAACTTGCTCGTTTGGGTTCCCTATGGTAAAAATTTTTGCAAGAGAAAAAAAATCTGATATTTCCCTTGCTGAGTAGTTGGTGGGATCAAATTGCTGATGGTGACCAATGAATAACCAACTAAATCACAAGAGGTCCTTTTAAAGTATAAAGTCCATGGATATCTGGCCAAAGCAGTGGCTTCTACGAAGATGGCCATAATAACTGAAAGAGTAAGCAATATTGAACTTGACACTAGCGACAAGAGCTAACTTCATTGACTTGATACTAAAACACACGTTACCTCAGAAATCCACACACACAGACACCACACACACACGTTGAGAAAGTAGAGGACCTTCTGGGTGGTACAAATGGTTTAGCAGTTGACTACTACCTTAGTTGGTGGTTCAAAACCATCCAGAGGCTCCTTAAAAGATTGGTTTTCAAACTATATAGAAAACCCCATGGAATAGTTCAACTCTGCCTACATGAGGTGTCATGAGTTGGAATGGACTCCCGAGCAACGAATGATAATGAGGTGATAAATAGTAATTTAAAAATATTTTGCATGTGGGATAGTTTTCACTTATTTTCTATATAATTAGTGTCAATACTCTGATAAAATCATAGTAACATAATTAGCAGAAAAACAAAGCTTATCGCTTATTTCAATGAGTTACAATATCATGTGTAACTCTGCTAGAAGATAGAAGGATGGTTTTAGAGACCTTGGACTTGGGTTAGGTGATTTGGACCAGTATCCAAGCAAGAGGCCTTGCTCTGGTTGCATGATGTCAAGAAGCAGAAGTCATTATGAGATTGAGTATATTAACACATCTTAGAAGAAAGAGTGAAGGATAGACCCAGGTTAGATCTGAAAATGTGAAAACAGCAGTCATTGTTTTACCATAGAAATGGGAATAGTTCTAAATTTTTATGGTTTTCATAAAAACCATAAATGAATGATGTTGATCTTTATGTTAGTCACTGAAAGCCACTGTGAGTAGTTGATATTTTGTGAAATATTTATATTGAGAAGAGACCCTGATCAAATCCATGGCTTAGAAAATCTGACCAGTTCCCAGATATGAGGGATCACTTGTTTTGAACAGGGTCCTCTAGAGAAACAAAATCAGATACTTTTGAATATGTATATGTGTATATATAAGGATAGATATATGCAACACAAAGGAATATAGCAGCTAATTAGTCCACACAACAGTACATGGGGCTCAGTTTAAATTACTTACATGAAACAGTTAATACTAGAAGTCCTTCAATGCATGAGGGCTGCTGGGTCTAAGATCAGGGAAATAGATAGCTGAGTCTTTCAAAGAGCAAAGCAAGCAGTCTGGCCACAGGCAGCAAAAAGGAGGGTAGGTCACCAGCTGTCAGACAGATGAGAGGAACCAACAGTCCCCAACTCAAGTGTAGCAAAGCAGATCTTAAAGGAACCTCAAGCTCTAGTGACATGGTCCACAGATTGGCTGTGCCACAGGTAGTGTAGGTTGAGACAGAGACAAAGCTAAGGTAGCCACACAGTGGTCCAATCACCAGAGAGCAAGAGAGAGCTTTATATAAAGGGTAATTTTACATTAAGAAAACATCCCAACCCAGTCCAGTCCAAACCCATAAGTCTGATATTAGTCCATATATCTAATACCAATATATAAAGTCATCTTTAGACTCAGGAAATATATGCAATGACAGAGAATACAGTTCAATCACAGAGTAGTGGGTTGAAAGTCTTTGGATCCAATGGCATTGTAAGTATCTAAGGCTGGCACAGATTTCCTCATGACTTCTCCAGCTTCCAGGATTGCATCAAGGTAGGTCCAGCTCCCAGAGTGTAGCACCACGTGTCTTGTCAATAGACCATCTCCAGGGAGCTCTGTCAAGAGAGAGAAGTGTCTCCTGCTTCCAAAGAGGAAATACTGGAATTCCCAGAATTTTTAGGGAAAGGCCATGCCCACAGAGAAGCATCATTGGCTATGACCTGATTGACAGAGTAGACGCCACCCCTTCATTCTTAATCCTCTTAGGTCCCAAATTGATAAATGATTATATAGCTACCACTCTACTTGTCTCAGTTTCACTACCAGGACTCATTTGTTACATTTATTTCTTCATCTAAGGCATAATGTTAACATTTAAATTAAATATATGGGCTAATGACAATAATTATGAATGGACATTTGACATCACAGTCTTGGTGTATGCTATCATCTTTGGCAAATATTCCCTCCTATATACTCCACAGATCTCTAGGTTTTTTTTAGA
Organism: Nesogale talazaci; assembly: GCA_004026705.1. Lineage (NCBI taxonomy): Eukaryota > Metazoa > Chordata > Mammalia > Afrosoricida > Tenrecidae > Nesogale > Nesogale talazaci. The sequence continues at coordinate 10,217 of PVJH01023035.1, read as the reverse complement.
CTCACATTCTCTCCTGGAAGTGAAAATTTCAAGGCAGAGGGAGATGAGATGCCTAATGAGCAATTAATCAAATAAGAAATTAAGGCGATGAATACAGAAAATAGCTGTTGGCTAACTAGGTTATTTCCACTATCTTAATGATTAATCCAGAGGGCAACTGTTTAATGTTTTGCTTCTTTGCCTTCATATTTAATCATAATCTCACAGCAAAACAAAACACAAAGGCAAAGATATTCTCTGAGTAGTGAATTGATTCTCTCCACTGCATATATACACCCTACTTTTTATGTTTGGAGTCTCTGAACGGATCAAGCATTTAAACACTCAGCTCACAAGATTTTGCATGGTGAGCCACAAAATGTTGGACCATCGAGTTCAGGCATAGTCCTTCTGAAAAAAACCAACCATGGAAATCCCTATGGAGTCGATTTCCACCCTCAAGCTTGTGTCATTTTGGAGTCTTATCCCTCCACTCTGAGCTCCCACGCTCTCACTGTACTTCCATCCCCAAACTAAGCTTCAAGTTTCCTCTGACTTTTCACTGCTCCTTCAAGGGCATAGGTGACGATGATGAGTCAGAATTGAATAAGTGGCAACTGGTTTTTGCTTAATTTTTTTTCCTCAGATGATAGACTCACTCTGACATATCTACTGTGCCTGGTGCTTTGTATTTCTTAAACCTTTAAAAAGAAATCCATGTCAATTTGTGCCTCTGGGGACACGATAATTTATTCATTTGAGAGAAAAATGTCATCTCTCAATCAGCTTCAAGCTCTGATAAACCGCCTATTTGAGATGTGTCCCCCTTCCTGCTTGTCCCTAGGTAGTTCCGATTCAATGAAATCCCTCCATATCACTCCCTTTTTCCACCACTGTGTGCTCATTTCCACGGATTCTACCCATCCAGGAGCTTCACCCCCTGGTGTTTCCAAGGAAGCTTGAAATTAACATAGCCTTTTCTAATTACTTGATCCTGTCAGAGTAAACCATCCCTCCTGTAGTTCCAGAAATATACCTACATCTTTATCATCTAACTCCCAAAGTCTTCTCTCCATTAATTCCATTAAATGACTTAGTTATTCTTCAGCTTAAAGAGAGAAATGTCCAATTTTGGGTCCAGATAAATGAAAAGTGTGGTCTGCCTCCCTTCACTCTAATGTATTTATTGCATAATTGCTAGCAAACAGGCTTAGTACACTTTGTAGAGAAAGACAATTCACTTGCTTCTTAAGAGGCAATGGTAATAATGATCTCTCCCAGCTGTTGTCCAATGTGGGTTCTGGAGCAAACGGCTCTGCCCCGGGTTTTCCAGAGAGGCACAATAGGATTTTGCAGAAAATGCCCTGAATCTGGAATCAGAAGCCAGAATCCACATCATTTTAAGTGTGTGACATTAGTTGTGCCAACTGATTCATCTCCTAGGGTGCCTTTGGCTGCCAGTAATGAAAGGCATTGATCCAGCTGAATATAAGATGAAATGATTTCTCATGAGGACACCTACAAGCTATGTGCAAAGGGAAGTCTCAGTAGTACTGCCCTTGGTTTTCAGACTGTCTTGTCTGCACCTCTCTTGACAACTGCAGGTCTAAGAATCCCATTTAGAGACAACAACTTCCAAAGACAGTAGAGTGACTGAGTGACTGCCTCTTCATTGACTACACGGTTTGTTTGTTTTTACCTCCAGGGACTCTTCTGCATGATCCATTGACCCAGTGCTGGAATACTCAGTAAGCAAGGTAAACTTAGGCTTACTTGTGCTTACTTATAATCTGTATATATATATATATATGTATGTATGTATGTATGTATATATATATATATATATATATATATATATATAACCAAATCAGAGATTTTGCTTCTAGGTTTGACTGATACCTCTCTCTTTCTCATCCCCAAAGCACCCCCATGCAGAACCAAAGCCTGTTTCCAAGTTTGCAATTCTCAATAGGAACAGGGTGACCAATAAGTGAAGTAAACACAATTTTTTTCACTCCATCAAAGATAAAAAATAGAGCCACAAATAAAATGGTTCACTTCAGATAAGTAAGTAAGCATAAAAATTATCTTGTGCTCACTTTGCTTAGGTTGTAGGCACCCCTACAATAGAACCAAAGCTAAAATCTCCCTTAACTGACTGAATGATGAGAGGAATGGATTTACCATGATCGCCTTAGACCAGGAAGTAGCCACCAGGCTGGGTATTAGAATCACCTGGGGAACATTTAACTATCACAATTCCATGACTGTATAATTCTGTGACCAATCAATGCAATCTTTGGAAATGAAACTGGCATATTATTATTTTTTAATTTTCAAGGCAGTGTTGACAACCAATGGTTAGCAGCAAAAGCACCTCTGAAGTGGGAGCTAATCTTCGTTCTACATACCTTCAATGTTGATGTGACTTAGTCTAAAATTTTAACTTGATATAAGTCTTTTTCTGTATGTGTTTGAGCAAGTGAGAATGAACAACTGTTCTGGCAGTTCTTTTGCACTGAGTGGTGGTCTTAACTCCTAGATATGCTGTACAAAAGTGCTACAAAATTAAACAAACAAACCAAACTCACTTTCTTCCAGCTGATGCTGATTCATAATGGCCCTAGACAACAGGGAGGACTGCCTCCATCAGCTTCTGATACCATAACGGTTTGCAAGAGTAGAAAGCCCCATCATTCCCCTTTGGAGCAACGCAACTTCTTTCAACTGCTGACTCTGTGGATTGCAGCTCCAGTATAAGTAACATGCCATTTTAAAATAGCAGAAATTTATTTTCACAGGATCTCAAACCAGGTGTCAAAAACACACTGTATCTGAAGGGTCTTGTCTCTTCCAGAATCTGGGAGCCCCACGTGTAGGGCCTCACATGATTCCAACCTCTCCCTCCCTCACATGACCATCATTCCTCTGTTTCCATTTCTTGCTTCTCTTTTAATATTGACACCAGTCCTGCTCATTATGGCCTCATGTTAACTTAACTGGTTGCATTTACAGAGACATCATTTCCAAAGATGGTTTATTCATAGGTATCAGAGGGTTGGATTTGAACTTATAATTTTAGGCACACAAATAAATTTAGTAGTTAAGTACTCAGTATGAGCTGATCAGAGTTTCTGTCTGTTGTCATCAAGCACAGTAAGGCAGAAAAGAAGGCTATATTTGCATAGATCCAAATAATAAGAGAGCAAAGAACATATATGATTTTTTCTTTCATCTGCAAGTATTTCCAATTGCTTACAATTTTACAGCTTTAAGCGGAACATTCAGACCAGAAGTTTTAAAACTTTAGCATCAGAACCCCCTGAAGTGTTTGCTAGAACACAGGTATCTAAGCTCTACCTGTCCAGGTTTGCATTTGTTACACATTCACAGGTGATGCTGATGCTGCCAGTTTGGGAGCCATATTTTGTGGCTGTTAGAGGGGACTTGGTGGCATAGTCATTCCCACATTGGCCTGCTAATGGCAAAGTCATCAATTCAGATCCATCACTGTTCTGCGGGAGCAAGGGGAGGCTGTCTACTTCTGTAAAGATGAAAAGACTTACAAGTGCAAAAGGACAGCTCTAGCTCTTGTAGGGGAATGGTTATGCATTGGGCTACAATCTAAAAGGTCAGCAGTGTCTTTCCCTTTTTTTCTGACCCACAAGCATGAAGTGCTTTTCTGGGCACTTGGTAGACATGTATCCTTTGTACAGACCCACCTCATCCCCAGTGAAGCATAAACAATGAGGACACGTGGAGCAATTTGTACTCAAAAAGGTTTCCATGTGGTTTTGCTACCATGTGGTATCTAAAGTTTGAGAACCCAGCTGATCATTCCTGGCTGAACATAATAATTATGAAACTTTAAAAATAGTAATTATGCCGGGGCCTCATCCCCAGTGTTGTCTTAACAACAACAACAACAACAACAACAAAAACCGTAACAATAATAAACCCTCAAACATACTCAACACAATGATAACACAGAAAGTTCAGAATGAATGCAACACTTTTGGTGAGTGGTAATTTGTCGTTGTCACCATATTCAGCCACACTTTCTTAGCTGAAATGCAGCTTGACTGAAAAGCTTCAAGGGCCATTAATCCTTCAGTTGGGTGGTTGGAGTCCACATTAAGAGGAAAGATCAGCTTAGGATGAATCCCAGGTGAGGGTGGATTTTGCCTTGATCTTAGACTGTAGGCTCATTGCTCTCTGATGACTTGCTCATTTTTAGAGGCACTAGAATGAAGTGTTCCAGGATTGTAAACTTCAATCAGTGGTCCCTGATCAGCCATTAGCATTACCTGGGAGCTTGTCCTGGTCTTAGCTTGGAGTAATATTTCTCCACTCAGTGGACAGTATTCACTGCTGCTATATGAGGCAGGGTGGACATATGATACAGACTAGTCAGATTTAAAAATGTCTCATTACCCTTGACTGTAAACATACAGGGTAATAACCAACCAAACCAATGCCATCAAGAAGATTTGTACTCATAGTGACCCTATGCAATGTTCTCTGTGAAAGGGTTCTATCTACATTCGATGAAAACTGATCAAGAGATCTATCATTCAGATTTGTGCACCAACCACAAAAGCTACTGATGAAGTTGAAGAATTCTACCAATGTCTTCAGTCTGAAATTCATTAAGCATGCAATCAGGATGCATTGACCATTACTGCCAACTGGAATGCAAAAGTTAGAAACAAAGAGGAAGGAACAGTAGTTGGGAAATATGGCCATGGTGATAGAAACTAAGTTGGGATTGCATAATGGAATTTTGCAAGACCAATAACATTTTCATTGCAAATATCCGTTTTCAACAACAAAAAAGGAGACTATACATGTGGACTTCTCCAGATGGAATAAATATGCAGAAATCAAACTGACTATATCTCTTGGAAGAGACAATGGATGAGTTTGATATCAGAAGCTAAAAGCAGACCAGGGGTGATGGTGGACTAGACCATTAGTTGCTTTTATGTAAGTTCAGGTTGAAGCTGAAGAAAATTAAAACAAGTCCACCAGAGCCAACATATGACTCTGAGTCTATGCTACTTGAATTTCAAGAACATCACAACAAGAGATTACTAATACTAATTTTTATAGATCCTAATCCCAATGACAGAAGATGTGATGAGCTGTGGGATGACATCAAGAACATCATTCATGAAGAAAGAAAGTCATGAAAAGGACAGGAAATAAAGAAAAGATCCAATTAATGCCAGAGAAAACTCAAAAACTTTCTTTTAATCTTAAGAGTAGCAAAAGCACATGGAAGAAATAATGAAGTAAAAGGGCTGAACAGAAAATTTCAAAGGGCAACTCAGAAAGACAAAGAAAAATATAATAATGAAATGTAAAAACCCTTTAGTTAGAAAGCAAAAAAGAGAAAACACTCCCATGAGATTTTAAACTGAAGGGCCTTCAGAAAATATTTAAAGATTCTATGAGTAATATATTAAATCATGTATGAAGCATCAAAAGAAGAAGGAAAGAATACTGGGTCATTGTACAAGAAGAGCTAGTTGACATTCAATCATTTTGAGACACATCATATGAGAAAATCAGTGGTACTTATGGAAAAAGTCCAAGTTTAAGCCATAGCTAAAAGCAAGGCTCCAGTAATTGATGGACTCCCACTTGAAGAGTTTCAACAAGCTGATGAATCCCTAGAAGCAATCACTTCTCTATACCGGGAAATTTGGAAGATAACGACTTGGCCAACTGACGAGAAGAAATCCATTCCTAAGAAAAGTGCACCCATTCCAAAGAAACGTAGTCCAATAGAATGGTCAAATTATAGAATGCTTTCATTAATATTGCATGCAAGTAAAATTTTGCTGAAGATCATCCAACAACAGTTTTAGCAACACCTTGACAGGGAACATCCAGAGCTTCAGGCTGAATTCAGAAGAGGACCTGGAATTAGAAATATCATTGCTTGTGTCAGATAAACCTTGGATGAAAGCAAAGAACCTAAGAAAAATGTTTACTTAAATATGCTAAGGCATTCAAATATGTGGACCTTCACAAACTACCTTGAGAAGAATAGGAATCCCAGAACAATACATTGTGCTCATGCAGAACTTACTTGTACACAGATCAAGAGGCAGTTGCATGAACAGAACAAGGGAATGGTTTAAGGTATCTGATAGGGTTGTATGCTCATCATACTTACTCATACATACTTACTCATTTAATATGCTGACCAGATCATCAGAGAAACTGGATTATATAAAGAAGAATGTGGCATCAGAATTAGAGGAAAAGCTCCACAACCTTGCTCACTGAAAATGAGGCAGTCTTCAGTATGAATTACAATTTAATGCAAAGAAGATCAAAATACAGAAAATCACTTGTGTTAGTCAGGGTGGACTAGAGAAACCAATCCATAGACACGCAAATGTGTATAGGAAAGAGGTTTATATACAAGAGCAACTGAGCATTGAGAAAACATTCCAAGCCAGTCCAGTCCAAGGTCATAAGTCTGATATTAGCCCATATGTCTGATACCAATCTATAAGTCCTCTTCAGACTCACAAAAGCACATGCAATGACACCAGGAAATCACAGGCCAATGGGTACAGCGTCTTGTGTATCCAGTGGCAGTAGAAGCATCTCAGCGCTAGCAGTGGTTCTCCAGTGACTCCTTCGGTTTCCAGGGTTCAGGGTCTATCAGCATGCTGCCATGTGTCTTGTCAGCTGCAATATCTCTCAGGAAGTGAGCAGAGAAAGATAATGTCTCCACCTCCAAGAAGGAATTGCCACATTTCCCAGAATTCTCAGGAGAAGGCCATGCCCACACAGAGGTTCATTGGTTATCTTCAGATTGACAAATTAGACTCTACCCCTACACTCTTAATCCTCAAATTGACACCATACTAGGTGACTGACACTCTGGTCCTGTAGATAACATCATGGTAAATAAGAAGGATGTTGAAGCTGTCAAGAATTTTGTCTTCCCTGCCTCCACAATTAATGTTCAAAGAAGTAGCAGGACAACAAAGGTCAACAAGAGATCAAACAAAGAATTGCATTAAGTAAATCTGCTGCATAAGACCACTTTAAAGTATTGAAAAGCACGGCTGTTCTTTTGAGCATTATGGTATGCCTGACCCAAAACATGGTATTTTTAATTGCTTGTGAAAGTTGGACATTTCAAATGCAGAAGACAGAAGGAGAGTTCAGACATTTGAATTGCTGTACTAGGGGAGAATAATGGAAGTACCATCATGGAATACTAAAACAACAAACAGTGTGGAAGAAGTTTTGAAAGAAGTATGGCCAGAGTTCTTCTTAGAGGGAGGATGTCAAAACTTCATCTTCTGTACTTTGGACATGTCAGGACAGACCAGTCCCTGGAGAAGGACATCATGCTTGGCAAAATATCGAGGCAGCAAAAAAGAGGAAAACCTTTGACAAGATGAATGGACACTGGCTGCATAAGACTCGTTATGAGGATGGCAACGGACCGGTCAGTTCTGTCCTGCTACACATCGGGTTGCTGTAAGATGGAATTAACTTGAGGACACCGGAAACAACATAGGATCACTATGAGTCAGAATCAATTGCAGGCGGTTGCAGTCTCTCTGTTTCTCTGAGATAAATGGGTAATCTTCAGACCTTTTCCTATTGCTGCTCTTTCCACAGAAATATATGGGTAACTGTAGTGATGCAAATATGTCTTAGTATCATCAGTAGTGAGGGCTCATGGCCCCTTGTACATGTAAGTCTGCTGCACTTCCCAGGATCCTCCTTCTCTGAGATACTGCCTTTTATCGCTCTTTTTCTGTAGATGTAGCGAGGAAGCTACAAGGCCATTGTCAGACTCCAACTTCATCTCTGGTTGAATTGAGAGCCCATGCAGACTCTCCTAAGGCCAAAGATCCTCTGGTGCCCACTCACTCCTTTCCCATCACTTGGTGTAGACTGTTCACCTTCAGTTTTTTCAGCGAAGCCACCATGCTCCATACCAAGATGAGGCTCTGATGGATAGACTCATGTTCATTTTGCTGCTCTCTGCTTCCTTTGGCCATTTTCAAGGTTCAATGATTCCCAGGATGTTACTTTTTTACTGCATAAGGGAGTTTCAGATAACTTAGTACAAGGCATCTAAAATGATCTGTCAAGTGCCACCCTCTTCCCCTATACCTGACCCTCAGCTGCCTTTGTTACCACTTTGGCTAGATCCTGATACTCTTATCAATAAAAGGAGGACATTTTCCCTATGGCCCGCTTTTGTCCCCAAGTTCTGCCTTCTAAGGCCAAAACCCAACACTGCTTATCAGGACATTACTTTCCCATTTCCTGCTCATCCATTTTATTATATATCAAAAGGGAAAAAAATAAAAAGCATTTTACCTCTTTATTTCATGTACGTGGTGGTGTAGCCATTCCTAAGGTCAGCAACTCCAAGCCACCAACTGCTCCTCAGGGGGAAAGATGAGGCTTTCTATTCTTATAAAGAATAGAAGTCTTGGAATCCACAGAGGCACCTCCACCTCCCATTATATTCTATTATATTCTATGTCCCAACCCTTACTGAGGCCTTTTTTAATACAAGGGGCCCCCAAAATGTTCATGGAGAAGTTTCACTATCATTTATTTCCATGTTTCCAAGAACTTTATGAAACTCTCTTGCATCCCTATGGTACAGTGTTTTGCTGGCATTGGTCTTACTCAAATTCCTAGCTCAATGGAAAAGTATCTACTCATATAGAGTGAAATGGGTGCATAGGTGTAGACTCAAGTCTATTAGTTTAAAATTTTCATTTAACTGCCTTGATTTTATATATATATATATACACACATAATTTAATAAATATTTTTATTGGGGGCTATTACAGCTCTTTTAATAACCCACACATCAATGGTATCAAACACATTTGAACATATGTTGCCATCATCATTTTCCTTCTACTTGAGCTCTTGGTATTAGCTCCTCTCTTTTCCCTTCCCTTCCTCAGCTTCCTACCCTCATGGAATCTTGATAAAAATAAATTATTATTATTGTCATATCTTTCACCACCCACTGCCTCCCATTGTCTATGCTTCCACTGTTTGTCCCCCTGGGCTGCGTAGTGGTAGTGGTGCTTATACATCGATCATTGTAATCAGTTCCCCACTTTTTTCCGTTTGCACACCTTCTCCCTACTCTCATGGTATCATTACTGTTCCTGAGGGGTTTATGCTTCCTGGATTCCGTGTGTCAAGAGCTCTTATTGATACCAGTGTACATGTTCTAGTCTAGCTTTATTTGTAAGGTAGAACTGGGGTCATGAGAGTGGGGAGGGGGAAGGTTTTGTGTCCCGTTGCTGTTATGCTACACCCTGACTGGCTCGTTTCTTCCTTGTGACCCTTCTGTGAGGGAATGATCAATTGTCTACAGATGGTATTGGGGTTTCCTTTTTGACCCCCATTATTTGCATCAATGTAATTGTTTGTTTGGGGTCTATTGACTCCTGATCCCATCAGTGGCTGGCTATTAAAAGATATCACCTCCAGCGTCTTAAAGACTTGAAGTTAAACAAACGGCAATATAGCAGAGATGCAACAAGCCCACGTGGCAGAGGCACTCCAGCTGAGCTCTACTATTCCTGGAACTTTCCCAGAAGAAGTAGAGACAGGGACTAGAGTACTCACCAAAATGGAATGGAGTATGATTATCGGGGGGGTCTCTTGACTACTACCAAGCAACTAGGACAACAAATATTGATTCTCTTTGCATGTTTGCCAGAGGGAAAAAAAAGTCACCCAGGTCCCCAAACACAATTTTGTATTGAAGGTGATGCCTATTCTATTATTATATCTTCAATATATAGGTGTTCTTTCAATTATTTAGTGTTGCTGCAACATAAAGAGCATATGTGTGTGAATTTAAAGAGCTTAAATTTATTTTCACCTAGTTCAAAATATTAAAAAGTTCACATTAGGGCTTAGTCATTAACAATCCCCTCCTTATCAGCAACCCTGGCCTTTCCTTGGCTGCCTGGCCTGTATGTGATCTCCACATACCACCTGCTGTCTATGTCCGTTCTGGTCTTTTTTATAACTGAAAAGTGATTAAGTTTGAGACCCTCCCTACCCTTATATAATCCAATCACCATAACAGCTGAAAAGTCCGATTTTTTTTTGTGGGCCTCACTGCCCTCTGGTGGTTGTGGGAACCACCCAGTGCCGCTCCTGAGAGCCACCGCTGGATTTGAACCGCCAAGCCCGAGGGCCGCAGCCCC
>PVJH01023034.1:0-35713 GCA_004026705.1 Nesogale talazaci | reverse complement strand
TGAAAGCGAGTCATTTAAAAACCCAAAGACACCAACAGGGGGCAGGGGAAGGAGGCTACCACACCAGTGGCAGCATCTTCAGCGAGTCTGGAGGATGAGGGGGAGGAGGGGGGAAGAAGAGTGGGTGGGAAGAGAATGGCAGGGGGAGGGAGGGGGCAGGCTGAGGTGGGGGTGTCACGGGGCTTCTAGAAGGAGATGGAAGAATTCCTCGCCCCAAAGGAAGTCAATACAGGGATAGAGGTTCTGGAAGCCGAAGGCTTTTCTGAGACTGGGCTCGAGGTCTCAATTGACCCGCTCATCTCTTTAGATGGTTTAGTGGCCTGGAACAAAAACAGGGGTCAGGGGTCAGAGAGAGGAAGGGAGAGCCTGCACATCGGCCCCCAAGCAAAGCCTTAAGAATGAGAGACAAACCCCAGAGAAAATTCACTGCAAAAGGAAGACGCCAGAGAGGGGACTGGAGAGAGACGGGAGAGGAGGGGGCTGCAGGAGGGGCAGGAAGGAGGTGGGGGGTGGGGGTGGGGTCCCCTGGGGTTGGAGAAAGGACCTTGGAAGCCAGAGTGAGAGGGTAGGTCCGTGGTTACTGATGGCAAAGAGAGAAGGCAGAAGAGAGAGCACCAGAGAGACACGAGGGGGACCGTGCCCAGGACACGCAGGCAGGGAGCCAGGGAGAGGGCAGAGGGCAGGGGGGAGGAAGAAGAAGGGACAGGTTAGCTGCGAGAGCAGTGCAGCGGGCTGAGGCACTCAGGCTCTCACTCTCAGTGGCCAGCAGATGAGGAGAAGCCTGAGAAGCAAGCTTGTTCCCTCCCTCCCCAGCACCCTGCAAAGACCCCGACCCCCACCCCTGGAACCTGGGGAAGCAGGCCCCGAGGAAGTCCAGCTTCGGCCTTGTACCCACTGCAGGGACGACCCCCACCCACCCACCCCGCAGTCTCTTCGGCTGCCCGCCCCCCCGCGTCCAGGAACCTGCACTGAAGGGTCAGCTGACACTGGAATTGGCCAGCCTCCCTGTCCCCCCTGGCCCCAGAGACGCGTTCTCGGGAGCTGGGATCTCCCGATTACGAACACCACCTGCTTCACCTCAAGGGGAGACCGTGTAGCACATGTCACAAATGCAGATTCCTGGGCCTGCTGCAGGATTCCCAGTCTGTGACCCCGCTGTGTTCCCACCGACCTTGGATCTGAAGGACTCCGCACCCCGGCCCGGGGAATCTGCCTTTAAACTAAGTGCCACAGGTGGTGCGCTGTGCCCTTGACCCTGAGGCCCTCGGGGCCAGGGAGCCCTGAGCACGCTCCCCTGGCTCTCGCGGGGCTCTCAGGGGCAGCCGGGCGCCGTGCGCTGCCAGTTTCCCACCCACGGGTGCACAGGTGGTCCGCTCAGTGATGCATCCTGTGTTGGGCGGGCCTCGAAAAAAATTTTTTCATTTTCTTTTCACTCCATTTTGTCCTGAACGTCCAGCCCGCAGCTCTGTGCCGCTGGTTCTGCAGGGGACCCACGGGGGCCTGCGGAGCCTCTCCTGGAGATGCAGAAACTTGAGAAGCTCCAGGCCCAGCAAGCCCAAGGTCTTCTGTCTCCCTGGGTCCTTTGCTGAATGTCACCGTCTGCCGGGCATGGCCCCTGCCCTGCCCACAGCTGGGCCTGAAGACAGTCATCTGACGGTGCCCCCCCCCCTCCCCGCCTCTGCCCGCCTCTCCTTCTGGGTCTCCGCCAAGCCAGGTAGATGCAGAACACGTCTGCCTTCTCCTGGGTCTCTTCACGGCTCACTGTGGGTCCCCAGGCAAGGTGGCGAGTCCCCTGCTCTCCTCTCCAGAGTGGGCCCATCTTCTGAGCCGTGGGCCCTGCATGGGGGTCAGGTGGATCTCAGCCTGCCAATTGGGCGGCGGCAGCCTGGGGAAACTTTTTCAGGATGTGGCTTTTTGATGAGACGGACGCTGAGACCTTGGCTCCTTCCCTGGCTCTCCTGCCCCTCGCCTTCCTCCATGCTTAGACTCTGCGACCCTGGGGGCTGTCAGTGCCCACGGCGCTCCCACCGACTTAGAGCCCCAGGGCCTGGAATTGCCCCCTTCCCGTTTCTGTGTCAGAGGCCCGCAGCAATGGGACTCTGGAGCAGCCTCGGCCAGCGTCCTATCCCGGACTGGAACCGAACTGAGCCGGGGGACGGCTTCCAGACAGACGGTTCTTTCTGACATACATGGGAAAGGCATTGTTGGGGTGTGGAGACCAAGGGTCGGCAAACCGCGGCTCTCGAGCCCTCTGCATGTGTGAACGTGCGCCTCTGAGGTCACACGGAAAACCTGCGAAGGCTCTTCTTTCAGACCGCGGGGACTGCACTTGTTTGGAAAAAGTTGGTGAAGGCTCTGGAGTGACTTGAAAGTTGTGAGGAGGGACGGGACTGGCTCTCCGGTCTCAAGGGTTTGCCGACCCCCTGGCCCGGACCACCGGCCTCACATCCACACCGCTTCCTCCTTCCAGCGCGTCTCCGTGCCTCCGTCCATCCCACGCTCGGGCCTGGGGACAGCTGTCTTGGAGCCGAGTGCCGCCCCGGGGCCACAGGGTGGTTGTCCACACGGCATTGTGGCTAGGGTGCATGCTACCACGGCGTGCTCCCGGGGACTCAGGAGAGAGCTGGGGGCCCTGGGCCAGTGCATTTTCCAGAAGCTGAGGTAGCACCTCCACTGTGCCCGGTGGCCCTGCCCTGTGCCCCAGTGCCCCCGTCTCTGAAGGTTCTGGTCCCTTTCATTTCGCCAGCAAGCCCCATGACAACCAGAGAACGCAGGACACTGGCCCCTCGGGAATGCTCAGCCTTCTGCAGTGGGACCCGTGGCCCGTGGCCCAGCTGACCCTGCACTGTCTCTCTTGCCTGTGTGGCTCTGGCCCCAGGGCACATGCATGCGTCCAGGCCCCAGGCGCAGGGGGACATCTCTCCATGAGGCAGACCTTGTCACCTGCCTCCTCTAGGGCCAGTCACCGCCCTCCCCTCCTCCAGATGCCCCCTCTTCCTCACTCGCTAAATGTGGCCCCAATCAGGCCCTGACTGCCAGGGCATCAGGAAAAGCTGGAAGCCCCCGCCCTGGGGGCGAATCCTGGGCCAATTACCGGAGCGCTCTTCTCCTCCAGTGACTGACTTCCAGGTGGGCCAATGGCAGGAGAGGGGAGCTCTGGGGCAGGGCTTCTGGAAAAGGTTTTTGGGAACACCCCCAATGGGTAGCTGCTCTCTGGGCAGTAAGGAAGGAGGAGCTGGACAGGATGGAGGCTCCTCCATGGTGCTGGGGAGGAGTGGAGAGTGGGAAGGGGGAGCCGGCGAGGCAGACGGCCGAGAAATGGAAGCAGAGGTCGGAACACAGCTCCCCTCCCCACCCCAAGCCAGGCCATTAGCCCTCCCCTGCTGCCCCTGTTTAAGAGGAGGGTGCCGGGAAGCCAGGGAGAAGGGCTGTCCTTGCTCCTGTGCCTGGGGGCACCGCAGAGAAAGAGCAGGGGGCCTGGCTGAGCCCCCCAATCTAGCCTGATTGAGGCCAGGGCTGGGGGAGAAGGAGAGGATGGTTCAAGCGATGGGTGGGCAGTCCTGACCTGGAGGGTCTTTCGGGCCCTGAGCCACACACGCACGCACACCTGTACACGCGCACACCGGCGTACCTGCTGCTGGGCCTGGATGCGCATGTACTCGGCCCGCTGCTTTCCGTGCTTGCCTTTGTCCGGGCTGCCCGCCTGGCCCGAGGCCGCCTTCAGCCGGGAGGCCCCAGGAGCCGCCATCTTCATGGGTGGCACGCTGCCGCCACCGCTCTGCGGGAAGAGGAGCAGGGTTAGGCTGGAGTCCCACAGGAGCCCTGAGTTGCCCGCCTGGGCGTGCTGAGTGGAGACTTCTGGGTCTACCCATGCTCCAGGAGGGGGCTGGGCCACAGCCCCAGGGCCAGGCCTTCCCAGGGGCTCAGGGGCCCCACGCCTCGCCTAGGGACAGCCAGCGCTGTGGACCCCCCAACCCCAGCCAAGTGTCCCCGACCTGAGGAGGTACCTTCCTTACAAGAGGATGGGACATCCGTGAGGACGAGGGGGGGGGGGAGCATCTCCTCATGGAAGAAGGGGTGAACCAGCTGGGGACCGAGAGACGCAGAAATGACAGAGACAGAGTCAGAGACAGGAGGGGGGTGCGAGTGGAAACGGGGCGGGGTGGGGGAGAACTTTATTTGGTTGTGTACAGATACAAAACAGTGGGGCAGGGGCCTGACCCCAGGCCAGGGCTGAGAGGGCAGACCCTTGTGTAGGCCAGCTGCCCAGCCCCCCACGGGTCTGCCTGCAACCCTGGCGGGCCCAGGCCCTGGAGGTCAGCAAGAGTGGAGAAGCAGCCAGTGGGGGGACGGGGCTGGCGGGATGATGCTGCCCGCCCCCACCTCCGCCCAGCTCTGCCCACGGACAGACAGTGGAGTGCAGGCAGGAGGGCAGCACGGTAGAGGAGGCAGCCACCTGGGGGCCCTCGGGCAGGTCGGGGGGGCTGCCGCCGTGAGGTCCCGCGACCATCTCGCTCAGGGTGGCTTCCAGCGCCCGGAGGGTCTCTTCCAGGCTGTCCGCCCGCCGCTGGGCAGCCCCCTGCCTCGTGAGGCTTCCTGCGTGGACTTCTGGACACTTCCGGCTACAGACTTGGGCTTCTGGTCCGGAGTCCCCGGTGGCCTCCTCTGGGTGGGCTTCTTCTGTGGAGAGCTTCGGAGTCCCATCCAATGAGGGTCCTTGAAGGCAAGGGGCCCCAACTTCTCCATCTTCGGGGTGGCAGACCCCTCCACCCAGTCTCCTCTGAGCTGCCCCCTCGCTCCAGGGTGGGGAGCTACTTCTGGGTGGCGGTGCCTCAGCTGTTTTCCCTGGTGGGGCCTTGGGGCCACTCCAGCTGCTCTCTCTGCCGCCCAGGGTCCGAGGGCGTGGAACAGGGGCCATCCGGGGGACAGGAGGCTCGAGTCTGGCCTCTGGTGGGGACGGGGTATTAGGGGTGCAGTCCGTCAGGACGATCCGAGGGATACAGAAGGCTTTGGGGCTCGGGGTGGCCTGGGAGAAGGAAGACGAGTTGGTGTGTGAGCCCTGCAGCCCAGAGTCCCTGAGCTGGAATGGGGAGGTGGGAGTGAGCCCAGCCCTTCCTTTCGCCCATGGGGAAACTGAGGCAGGGGGAGGCCAAGACGGTGCTGGGACCAGACTTAGCCCTGCCCCCTTGGTAGGTGCCAGATTATCCAGGAGCAGGGCCAAGCACTCTTTCTCATCCCTCCTGTCAACCGAGGCGTGTGCTTGCTTGTCCGTGCACTGGGAGCGCCAGTGAAGGACGGGAGCCCAGGCAGGCACGTGGCGCCCTAAAGTGTGGGCTGAGATGCACTCGACGTCAGAGAGCCCAGGAGAGCCAAGGGTGCAGGCTCTGTCTCTGCTGCACATACGCTGACCGGCTGCTTCTGGGAGCCTTCCTGGCCCTGCCCGCCATGAGGCACAGAGAGGCCCCCAGGCGGCCCCTTGTGACGTCAGGGCATCTGAGTGTAGTCCCAGCTGTCTGCTGTGTGTCACAGGCCCTCAGCTCCACCCCTCACTGTGCACGGTGACATGACTGTGTGCTTGGCATCCCCACCACACAGGGCCGCTGAGCTGAAGCTGGCCAGGGGCAGAACCAGGATCTGCACGCAGGCAGTCTGACCCCAAGGCCAGCGCTCTGTCCATGAGAAGGGGCTATGGGGACACACAGGAGGAACGCTCCCTCCCAAGGAAGCCCACCCAGCCCTCATGGTTAGCTGCTTACCTGGAGGGGGGGTGGTGCAGAACAGAAGGCCACAGCCTGCTCAGCTCCACTGCCCGACGATACCTCCGGGTGCAGAGGATTGGCCAGGGCGGAGCTGTGCCCACCCAGACCCCTTGGTACTGACCCCCCCCCGCCCCCCCAGAGCCAGAGGCACCCACTGAGGGCACAGCTCAGAAAGCCAATCCACACCCACGGGCCCGATGGCTCCTTGGCTTCTCTGTGTCCGTCCTCTGCCCACCAGATGGCACTGTCCACCCAGTTGGTGCCTGTCAGCTTCCCCAGGTCAAGAATCAACCACAGAAATCTGGCATGTGTGTATATGTGTGTATGTGTGTGTGGGGGGAAGAGACACACACACACAGAGTGTCCTCTTGGGAGCAGGGGTCCTCTGGCCCCAACCTGATTGGATGCCTAGCCCCCCCCCCCAGGCCTCCCCCAGGAGCACAGAATTGGTAAACCCCAGAAATAAGACAGAGGAAATAAGTGCAGCAGGACAGCAGCAAGGACTGAAGTTAGAAAAAAGGAAGAACTTCCCGATGATGAAAGACACAGGGCAAAAAAAAGAATCAGCAGGCAAGGAAGAACGCAGGTTTTTTTGACCAAAGGGAGCAAGATGAGGCCATTGGAGGCAGGAGGGATAGAAGGGACTCACTCTGGGGTGTCCTGGCCCCAGAGCAAGGTGCTGGTTCTAGAGGGAGGACAGAGCCCCACCTGGCCCAGGCAGCAGAGTGGGGGAGATGGGGAGCGGGCGTCCATGCCCAAGTCTGATTTTTGAGCCAGGCTTAAAGCCACCGAGTGAGCAAGAGGCAAACTCCAATCTCAGGTGGAAAGAAAATGCAGACTCCGTGCCAGCCCCCAAGTCAGGTGCCGGCCTGAATGTCCCCCATCCCACCCCCGCCCGCATTCACAGTGCCAGACTGGGAGGACGTGCAGGTGACCCAGCAGGGGCAGCAGGGGTCTGGCTGGGGGACTGGAGGAAGCAGGTTCCGTGCCTGGTCCGTGGCGGGCGCCGCAGGTCCTGGCTGGCGTGTTAGCAGGTTAGCGTGAGAGGTGAGGAGATGGGGTTGTGGCAGCACAGGCAGAGAGAGCCGTGAGAAGTGGGGGGCAGCCCGTTACCTTCCATGTGGGGCCCAGAATTGAGCCCCCGGGGGACCCCAGGTCCTGGGGGGACAGCAAGGTGGGGGTCGGCTGGCGGCGGGGCGTGGGGGGAAGGGAGGACACTGAACTTCTCTCAAATACCTGAGGAGCAGAAGGTGGGGCAGGTTTGGAGGAAGGGGAACAGGGAGGAAGAGGGGTGCCAGCCTATGGCCCAGGCACCCGCAGGAGTGGATGGGCTAGGCTGGCGCTGGACCCCCTGGTACCGCACCATGGCCACCGGCCCTCTTGGCCCTCTCTTTCCTCTCCTCCTTCAGAGAATTCCGGAAGTGCACGACTCCAGACATTGGGGTCTGGGGCACCTCAAAACTCCAGTACGGGGGCCTTCCAGCACTGAGAGCCTCAGTGACTTGGCTCACTCTGTCGTCCTCGGGACCCTGGGGGTGGGGACTCCGGTCACTCTGTCCTTGGGACACTGGGGTGGGGGGTCTCAGGTCACTTTGTCCTCCTTAGGACACTGGGGATGGGGTCTCAGGTCATTCTGTCCTGGGGACACTGGGGGTTGGGCTCTCGGGTCACTCTGTCCTCAGGTCTCAGGGACTCCAATCAACAAACTGAGATTTCCAGGGACTGCAGATCCCCACGTCCACATTGCCCCACGGAGACCAGGGTGGACTGCCAAGCGGCCGGGGAGCAGAGAACCTGGTCCTACCCGCTGTCCCTGGTCAGCCGTGGCCCTGACCTACCTCCAGCTCTGCGATGATGCGGTCCTCGTCGTCCTCATCCTTAATAGCGGAGGCCATGATGGGCGGCGTGGAGGCCGGGCGGGCCACCTCGGACACAGTCCGGCGCAGCTTCACCTGGGGCTTCTGCACCTCCAGCTCCTCTGACTCGGCTTTCTGAAAGGCCCCGGCCCGTCAGGGGCGGCACTACCCAGGCAGCACGACCTCCCAGCAACCCGCAGCCACGTCCTCTGCCCCCCAGGACGCCCCAGGACAGAGGCCTGAGCAAAGGCATCCCCAAGGGACCCCCAGGCCAAGCACCCAGTCACCGCCACCCCTCGTCCCTTCCCACCCGGGCCAGGTACCTTGATGAAGGTCGAGTCTTTCTTGCTGGTGACCACGACCTCGCCCGTGCGCGTGGTGGTCAGTCCGTGGGAGGAGGGGAAGCTTCGGCGGGGAGGGGGCGGGGGCGGTGACTTGGAGGGCTTCTCTGTGCGGTAGCGAGGCACCGTCAGCTCATCTGCAGGCAGCCGCGGGGGCTGGGGGTCAGAGTGCTCCAGAGCGGCTCCTTCCTCCAGGGAAGGTGAGGAGCCAGAGGAGACCGCCTGCCCCCTCCTTCCCCAGCCCGCCCGGCACCCAGCCCACCCGCCCTTCCTCAGACAGCTAAGCGGACCCACTCAACGTGTGGGCCCCGCACGAGCAGCGCCCGCCGAACCCTGGAGCCTGCGGTCAGGGCTGCCCTGTACCCGGTCCGGTCCGGTCCTCACCCTGGCCCCGCCTGGGGCACCAGCCTTTCTCAGTCACACCTGTGAGCGCTGAGGCCCTGTGTCCGGGGCCGTTGGCTAAAAGGCCATTCGGCCAGGATCATCTGTTGCCCTAGGTACTCCTGTGGCCCCCTGTGGGGGCCCCCAAGCCCCACCCAACCACTGGCACCCAGCACCTGCCAGCCCTGCAGCCCCCTTTGCTCTTCCCAGCTGGGGCCCTGCCCTGGCAACTCTGACTTCCGCTCTGGCCCTCACCTTCAAGGCCCCGTGGTTCCCCTTTCCCTCCCCCACCCACTTCCCCAAGGCTCCGAAGACCTGTCTGATTTTCCTCACTGGCTACGGCCTGAGGAGGCCGGAGGAGCCCCGATGTCCTTTCCTCCCCAGTGGGGACAGCAGCTACATCTGCCCCCTGGGGGCGGCGGTGGGGGGGAAGGGATGCTGTCCGACTGACTTTACAGAGAAGAATGCACAGAGTGTATTGGGGTGAGGGTTCTGCTCACTGAAGCCGGTAGGGTCAGTTCTGACTCACAAGGCCCTCCTAGAAGAGCAGAGACCTGCCCATGGGGGGGTTTTGTCTTGACCAGCCTCATCCTCCCCCAGCAGGGTGACTGAGGGGGTCAATCCACAGATCTTTGGGTTGGCAGACCCACTCTCACCACTGCACCACCAGGACTCCTTTTGTCAGACGACACCCCCAAAAACACCCCAAACTCACTGCCATCCAGTCACCTCTGACTCCGGCGGCCCTGCAGGACAGAACAGCACTGCCCCTGGCAGTTTCGAACTGCCGACCTGCCAGTCCATTGCATGACCATGGCGTCATCGGGCTCCTCTGTCCACGGACGTGTCCTGTTAGGTGCCCACTAGACCTCAAGCTCCTCACAGCAAGCACTGTGCCCGCCATGTCCTCCACCCCAGCACCGCAGGTGCATGCAGGCCTGACACGGGTGTGCGTCCTCAGTCAGCGCTGGCCTGGGTCACCGTGCACGCTCCCCCCAGACCAGCGTGCCCCCAGCGCCCGCAGCCTGGGCCAGCTGGTGTTACCTGAGCAGGGTGCCCTGCCTGCAAGGACACTTGGATCCGGTCAGGAGGCTAGCTCTCCTCCAGCTCCACGCCCCGCCCGGCCTTGGTCTCCCCTGAGTGGGCTGAGGGTGCAGCTGCTGGACACGCAGCTCCACACGCTCCCTGGCAGGCCACTCTCCATCATTCTCACTCCCCCACCGGCCTACGCTTCAAAGACGGGGATCCCTTTCTCTGGGCTCTCCACCTGCCCCGCCAGCAACACACACACACACCCGTACCTGAGCCCCTCCTCCCGCTGGGTTCCGTCCTCGGGGCTGCCTTCTGGCCATGGGGGGCTTTGGGGGGCTTGTGGTCAGGGGTGGGAAGCGGGCCTGCGTGGGCCTTGCTTGCACAGTCCAGGTCAGGGATGGCCTTGAGCAGCTCGGCCTGCGTCTCCTCCAGCAGCCGGTTGATGTCCTTGGCACTGTACTGGGTCAGGGCCGCTCGCTTCTCCTCCCAGTCCCGCTCAGCAGCCTGGAGGAGACGGGCAGGGGTCAGACGGAGCCGCCTCGCCCGCCGCAGACCTTAGCCCCTGGCCCAGGTGCACCTGCGAGGCCTGGAAAAGGAAGCTTCTCCTTCCATCTAGGTCCCTGCCCTCATGCACGCCTCCTCCATGGGTCCGGCCTGCCGCCTCCATTGTCTACCGGGCTCCCGATAACCTCGGCCCTGCCTCACTGACTGCAGTGACGCCACACTCCTGTACGTGCCCCGGCTTTAGAGCAGGGGTGCTCAATACGCCGATCGAGATGTGCCAGTCGATCACGAATGTAGTATGGGCAGAACGCATGGCATTTACAAAAGAGACGGGTGAGGACGAGGTGAGGGCTGGTGTTAGATGGAGGGTTCGTGTTACGGTTAATGTGAGGGCTAGCCTTAAGAGCTAGGACGACGGTGATGGACGTAGTGCGCACCCCTGCTTGAGAAGACGTCCTTTGTGCTAGGCTATAGCAGGACGGATGTCACCCTCGTCATCCCTCCTCAGGGAGGAAGGCCAGCAATACCGCAGTAGCCAGCTCATCCTACCCTGGGGCAGGGGTCGCAGGCATGGATCTAGCATGTTCCCCTCCTAGCCCATCCCCAGGCCCAGGTCTGAGCACCTCCACAGACACAGCTTTGTCCATGCTTCTCTTGCCAGCGATGTCCAGGCTTTTGGTAGGATTGCCCCCCTTGGGGGTCAAGGGGACACCTTCAGGCGGCCCACTCAGCTCGTGCAGGTTCAGTGGGGGGCTAGGGGGTGGCATTTCAAAGTCTAAACTCTTGTTGAAGTCCGTCTCAGCTGCCATCTTCTTGGGGGACTGGTTCAGGAGGCTGTTGGGGGGTGGCCACACACCCTCATCCACTTGCCTGCAGGGGGAAGGGGGGGGAGGAAGAGTTGGGAGCAATGACGAGGGCAGCGGAGGTGGCCCCAGTCGGGGAGAAGCCTGGCTCGGGGAGGTGGAGTGAGGAGAACTCTGGGGTCTCACAGCAGAGATGGAAGGGACGGGGACAGACTGGCTGCATCCAGCATCAGGGAAAGTGATGCCTTCCACCAGCAGAGGGGTGAAGGGTCAGGGCCAATGGACTCCTGGGCAAGTCAGCCTAAGGGGTCAGGTGCATTTGCTGCGCTGGGCCCAGTCTGAGGCCCACGGGAGATCAGAGGTGAGAGGTGAGAGAGGAGGGCTGGAATGACCTGCGGATCTGGGCCAGCGTGTCGGTGACCCCGCGGCAGCGTTTGAGTAGCCCGTCCAGGCGCTGCGGTTCCTCCTTCAGGAACTTCACGGCCTCCACCTCAACACGCAGCACTACCCGCATCTTGCTCTGCAGGCCTGGGAAGTGAGCTGAGGGAAGGGTGGGAAGGCGTGAACTGGGGAAGGAAGGGGCGCCGAGGGCTACAAGGAGGATCAGCAGGCAAGGCCGAGGAGGTGGGGGCTGGGAATGCAGCAGAGACCTCCTTCCTGGCCACTAGCCACACCCATCTGCCCCGGGGCTCACCCTTGAGCTCAGTCAGCGTCTCTCCAAGCTGCTTCAGCACCAGCGCCTTCTCCTCCAGTTCAGGCCCGGGCACCAGTCGGTGATTGTGGGACACGTCCCTCTGGATCTTCTCCACTGACTTCTCCAGGTCACTGTAGCCACAGAGAGACCTGCTTAGCCCCTCTGGCCCCAGCCCAGCCCCCTGACACTGGACAGCTAGAAAGAAATCAGGCCATCTGTCAGATCAAGATGAAGACATCTGTCAGGGAAGATAGCACACCACCTTCGTGACATATTGCATTCTTGATATGCTGGACACTCCATTCTGTCTCACTGACCGCACCACACTGCTTTAATGAGTATAGCTTTAAAGTATGTTTTCTCTTCTCCCCCCACAACCCCCTCAGTCAAGCAGGCCTACTGTCATCCTTGCTAGACTTTTCAGACTTCTACTAGGGGAAAGGTAACACACACACACACACAAAATCGGAAATGTCGGCTGCCAGAGATGAAGAGAGAGACTTCCAGAGGGGCCCAGGGTACCCCACGAGAAGCTCTGATCTTGAGAAGATCAGCCCAAGTCTTCCCCCCACCCACCTCTGACACCAGATAGCCCCGAGCCTCCATCTGCTGTGGGAGCTGCAGGCTTCAGGTGCCCACCTAGGGTCTCTTTTGGGGGCAGGTCACTTTCCATGTCCACCTGCTCTGCTCCAAATGACCTTCCTCCTTCCTCCCCCTTGCCCCCTCCCCAGGCCTACATGGCCTCTGATTCTCAGCTGGTCTATTCTGAGCCGCCATCGCCCAGGACCCCATACCTTGCTAATGGATAAATTGGATCAAGTCACCTCCCCCTCAAAGGATCCCTCGGTTCTCAGTTTAAAATTCAAAGTCCACAGTGCAGCCCACAAGGGCAGCTGGGGATCTGACTGTGGACTCAGCCAGATGGGAGTTCTGACCCCAACTCTGCTGTTCCCGGAGGAGATTTCAGGAAAGCATCCCAGTTCCCTAGGCCTCCACTCCCTCATCTCATGGGTGAGCAGAAGGGGGCCCCTCATGGGGCCACTGTGAGGATGAAAGGAGCGGGTGAAGATGGGAATGGGGGGGGGGGGTGGAGGTCGGGCAGCTGCATTCCCATCCCTGGCTCAAGGCCAAGATTCAAACTCTGTGACTGACATCTCAACCTGAAACTCTTTCTCTCTCTTTCTCTTTCCCCGTCCTTCCCTCCTTCCTCTCTCCCTCCCCACCTCTCTCCCACTCTTCCTCTCTCCCTCCACAGCTCTCCAAGCAGCAGGGGCCGTCCAGATTCGCCTGAGTCCCCGTCAACAGCAGGGGCAGATGCGAGTACAGAAAGGTGGGTCATCTCTGTCCTGCCTTGAGCCACTGACATCCCTGACCCCCTCTCGGGACTTGACACCCAGCCCTGCCCAGGGCTGCCTCTTAAGAGGACCACTCTGGAATCTGTCCAGCCACCCAGCAGATTCCCCTGCCCTCACTCTTCCACGTCACCAGCAAATCTTATCAGCATGCCTGACGCATCACATGGCCACCCAGCCAGCAAGGAGAGAGCGAGCAGGTTGGAGCCAAGGCCACTTCTGCACCTCAGGACAGCAGTTAAAGGGCTGTGGCAAAGTCTGCATTTGAAGCCCCCAGCGTCTTCGTTGGAGAAAGAGGAGACCTTTGATTCCCATAAAGTGTGAGTCTCCGAAATGCACAGATCTGCCCTGTCCGGCAGGGTCTCCACGAGGGGGCATAAGCTGGACGGCGGTGAGTGGGTGGGTGGGTGGGGGAGTGAGCCCTGCCTGAGAGAGGAGCCTTGGTGTCGCTGCCGGATAAGTGATGGATGCCAACTGCAAGGTTTGGGGGTTCGAACCCATCAGCGGCTCCGCAGGAGCTGTGCTGTGCTGTGCCACCAGGAGTTACAGTCTCAGACAGGAGTGCGAATGGAGCCGATCACAGTGGCATTGCCCATAAAGGAGCCTTTGTGCTGCTGCCCACGAGGCGCGTGGTTCGAACCCCCACTGCTTTACAGAAGAGAGCTGGGACCGTCCACTCCAGTCAGCATTGCTGGTCAGGTCTAGGAAGCCTCTGGCCTACAAGCGTCCTGTGAGTCAGAAAGGGCTCTGTGGCAGTGAGGTCGGGGGGCCTTGGTTGGAGATCACGTGTGGTTTGGACGAACATCTGCAGAGCGGGTTGGTTTCCCATGTAACGGCCCTGGTCGCACATCCTCCCCGTGCCTTCTGCCCTCTCCCTTCCTGCCTTCGGGGCTGCGCTCGGCACATGCTGCTCTGGGCCTCCTGTGGCTGGCGGACCCGAGGGGTTCAGGCCGCCCTGGGGCAAGTGTTCACCTTTCAGGCTGCTTCCGGCTGAGTCCAGCGCCAGGCCTGGACGGTGGCTAAGCGCCTGGTCTTGGGGGTTCCAGGGATCTCTCCCAGACCATAAGTCTTTTGGGGTGACTTGGGGGTTTAACTTCACATTTTTCTCCCCCTCAATGCAGAAACTTCTGTCTGGATCCCTTTCAGAGCAGTCACTTCTTCTTCTTTGGGTCCCTGGGGTCCCGGAGGTTGGGGTTCAGCTCTTAACTTTCACCCCTGTGAGCTCCTGGAGTTGTTTCAAGGCACTGTGTCTTGACGGAAGCCTTATATCAAGTCATTCCACATGGGAACTGTCGCTATCTTTTGGATACATGGACAACCAGTGGCCCAGAGACCGCGAGACTAGATTACATTTCCCAGCCTCCTTTATGCTTAGAAGTGGCCACTCCACTAGCCAATGGAATATGACCTGGCCCCCCAAGAAGTTCCCTATAAGGTAAAGTGAACAGATGTCCCACTTTTGGCGGAATAGTCCCGATTTTAAACAATTTTTCCCGCGTCCCGCAGCAGTTTTAAAAAGTCCCGATTTTTTGAAAGAATGCAAGACAAGCTAGGGAATGACAGGAGAACGGGAAGGGAATAGACCCCCTCTTTCTGCCTTCCCCCGTCATTGGTGTTCTGCTTTACCAATGTTAAAATCTGGTCACTTTAAAGGGCCTCCATGCTCCTCCCCCTTCTGGCGGGTTAGACGGGTGACACTGGGAGGGGACACTGGGAGGTCTCCTGAGGATGGCAGCAGCTCCAGTCTCTGGAATCCGTGAGTGGCGGTGGGGGGTGGGAGGTGCATGTCCTTCCCTTGCCCAACACAGTTGCACGGGAAGGAAAGCCATGCCTTGCTCTGCTCCACTGGACAGTCAGGGGCCTCCTTTGCTGTAGCATGGTCACTAAGTGCTGCCCCCTATCAACATGCTCAATGGCTAATCCAAAGGTGAGAACAAAGGTCTGCTGCCCACAAGAGGGGCCATTACCCCACAGCAGCCCTGCCATCAAGTCCGATGGAGCGCATAGCAGGGCCGACTCACGCAGCCAGCGGAGTCAGACGTGACTCAGGGGCAGTCACCCTAGCTTACTAACTAGCCACGCTAATCTGTTCAACTGATTATGGCCTTGAAGGGGGGGGGGTATTCAAAGAGACTAAGGAACACGTGTAAGAACACACAGCTATGACACCGCAAAGCAAGCCCTCCCTGTGCATCTGAGTATCCACACGCACTCCGCAGGCAGCCACTGGCACGTCTCTGTTCCTTCCCCACCCTGGGGCAGAACAAGGCCTGTAGGAGACACCTGACTGGCTGGGGCTGTGCCTGATGTGTGAAATGGTCACTCCTTGAGGGAGAGGAGAGCCTCCCTTAGAGGACCACATGGGCAAATGTGCTGGAGGAGAGGCTACTGCACCGCTGAGACAGGGCAGGCCCCACCGCAGTCCCAGCGGCTTCCTGGTCCTCTAAGGAGTCAGACTGCCCCTGACTTCTGCAAACAAACAAACAAACCCCACCGCCATCAAGTTGATTCTGCCTCACAGGGGCTCTAAACCTCAGTCATCTCTCACGGAGCGGCTGGTGGGTTTGAACGACCAACTCTGAAGGGGCAGTGCCACCAGGCCTCTCTGCAAATGAGCCTCAGACCAGCTGGTCTAGACACGGGGATCAAAAAGTGGCCGTGCTTTCTAGACCCGGTTTAGACGTGGGGGGGGGGGTCCTGATGGGGGTTCAGGACAGAGTCAGCTATCATTAGGGCCCCAAAGCCAAATGAAAATGTAAGGTCTTGTTAGGGAATGACTGTGACCTTCAAGACAGCCACAGCCGAGCTGTAAACCAAGTCCAGGGTCCTTCTGCGCATGGCCCCGTGTGATCGCACAGGCCTGGGTGTGTCAAAGGCAGCCTCCAGAGATCAAAAGGTCGCTGTCCCCGGAGGCTGCCC
Source organism: Nesogale talazaci (assembly GCA_004026705.1). Classification (NCBI taxonomy): domain Eukaryota; kingdom Metazoa; phylum Chordata; class Mammalia; order Afrosoricida; family Tenrecidae; genus Nesogale; species Nesogale talazaci. Next base: position 20,072 of record PVJH01023034.1, on the reverse strand, counting down.
GCAAAGGTAATACTCAGGTGCTTGGCTCTGAAGAGGTCAATGAGCCAGGCAGATGAAGCAAGAAGCAGCCTTCATGTCCTGTCAGGGAAAGGGGCAGGGCGAAGTCAAGCAAGACCCAGGCTCCTGGGTACTCTAGCCAAAGGAGGTGGAAACGGAGGCCTGCTGGGGTGATGCCAGTCAACCTAGAGTCTGGACAGTGAAGCTCCTAAACCAGGCTGGGGCCACTGCAGGCTTGGCACACAGCCCGGCTCAACCCCACCCCACCAGGAATAGAGTCCGCTGCCAGGCCAAGCGATATTTCAGACCCCGCCGCGCTCTCAAGTGAGCAGCTGAGCAATGGGTTTGATCATCAGGCGGGGTGGAGAGGGGAGGTGGGGGGAAATTCATGTGATTCTGGGGAGAACTACGGGTTCTAGGGAGCCAAGGACCAGACACACATCATGACAGAAGCATAAAGTGACCCTTTCATCTCCTCTGCCGCTGCCCTTTCATATCTCCTTTCATTTTCCTTTAATGTCTCATAAAGCTCCTTTTGAAAACTCGGACGGACCCCGCTACTCTGTGAGGAGTGGAAGGGGGCAGGGAGGGGACAGGGGGAGGGAGGATGGCTGTTGCCAGTTCACGTAGTGATCTGACTGGCGGCGGCAGCTGGCGGTGGGCAGCTTTCAGGCTAGAGTGGGGTGGGGGTGGCTGCCGGGGGCTTATTTCCACACCGTCGGGGGAGATGGGGGGCGGCGGGGAGTCTCCTTATCTCACCTCAGCCACAAGGGTGATGAAAATCTCCCGGCCCTGCTGAAAAGCACTCGTGCCACCGGGCTGTGCCAGCCCAAGGCTGAGCTGCAGTGAGCTACGCGGTCAGGGCTCACTGAGGAAGCCGGGGTCCTTGGCACAGCCCCTCCTGAAACAAACCCTCTCCGGAAAGGATGGAGAAAGCAGACCAACACCGGGTACAGAGACTGCCCAGGTCAGAGAGCCCACCAGTGCTGAGACTGAACCTCAGGTCCGCTCGTGTCCTCTGCCACCATGCGGGGGCCAAGGCCTGGGCCTCAGACCTTAAAGGCTGACAAGGGAAGGCTGCGGCTGGGTGGAGGGTGCTCCCTGGCTGAGCGGGGAGAGGAAGCAGCTCTCCTGCACGGTGCCAGACAATCGAATCGTGGCCAGACAGCCATTTGCTAAATCGGGATCAGAAGACGATCCACTGTTAACCCTTCCATGCCTAAGCACTTGTGGACCCTGCGTTTTCTACTCCCCATTTCTTCGGGGAGGGTCGGAGGGAAGCTAACCGCGCCTCCTTTCCCTAAACTCAGAAAAAGGGGGCACGCCCTTGGATAGCCCTGGTTTCAGAGATCAGGGGAGAGTGTGGAGGCCAGGTGGCCGATTAGCCCCACGCTGCTGCCATGGCAACACTGAGACACTCCCACTCATTTGTCGCAGTCCCAGGCGGGAAGGAAGCAGGCAGCAGGCACCGTGCGATCAGGCAGCCAGCCACAGGAGAGTCAGGCTCCAGGCCAAATGGAAGCCAGACTGAGGATCAATAGGCAGCAAGACCATAGCAAAAATAGGCATGGCGCCAGGAAAAGGAACCAGGAATTACGCCAGCTAGTCAAAGGTTTGTGGGTCAAGAGAAATCAGGCCACGATCAGGAGAATGGAATTAGGCTTCAGGACGGGTCCCCGTCACCCGTGATTCAGAGAAGGGAGCCTAGCCCTCGGGCGAATCCAGGCGGTGCCCTGGCCACGCCCCCTCCCGGTGGCCACACCCCCTCCAGGTGGCCACACCCCTCCCGGGGCCACACCCCCTCGCCCTGGAGCCCAGCCTCACTTGAGCTGCTGGGTGATGAGCTCCTCGTCGTTGAGGTAGCGCAGCCGCTCCTCCTCCACCAGGGTGCGCTGCCGTTGCAGAGGGTCCTCCTGCCGCCGCGCCGCCTCGGACACGCGCATGCTCAGCTCCGCCTCCGTGCGCTTCAGCAGCGTGCGCACCGACTCCTGGTTCTGTAGCTGCGGGGCGCACGGCGGGCGGATGGGCTTGGCTGGGAGGGGACCGCGACGCACCCACAGTGGGGGAGGGGGGCAGGGATGCGGCGGGGCGAGAAGGAGGGCGATGGGGGCGAGGTTTGAGCTGGAGGGCTGCGCTCCGAGAGGCGGTGCGGCTGCCAAGGCTGACGACGGGGGCCGGGACTGGGATGAATGAGGACCCAAGAGGCGGGGCTGAGACCAGACGATGGACTTCGCGTTCTAACCACCCTCTAAACCCAAGTTGGAAGAATGGCGGGAGGTGGGGGGATCGGACCCGTTGACCAGATGGCCCTCCCTGGCCCTCCCTAGCCTGTCTCTGCGCATTATCCTCACCTGACAGACCCAGGGGCCCTCTTGAGGAGCGGGCACAGCAGTGCCAGGCTACTGACAGGTGGAACCATCTGCCAGGCAGGGCAGGGCGGGGAGAGGGAGGCCGCTAGGGCTCAGGAAAGAGAGCTGAGGAGACCTGGGGGCAGCCCAGAAAATGGCTGCCGAGGGAAGCGGCTCAGCTGGGAGGCCTAGGGCCCACGGAGGGCGGTAAGGGGTACCGGGCAGGTGAGTGGGCACTGGGGGAAAGGTCAATGGGTGGGGGAGGGGGCATCGGACAGGAGGCGGAGCCCTGGAGGAGGGGATACCTGGAGCTTGCGCAGCTGCTGCAGCTGCCCGCGCAGGTCAGTGGTGCTGCTCTGCAGGCCACGAAGGTGCACCTGCATCTGGAGGCGGTTGACAGCGGGGGGCTGCCCGGCAGGGGTGCTGCTGGCGGAGGGTGGGGGAAGGCCAGACACAGGGGTGGCCCCACTGCTCCGCCCACCAGATCCGCAGGCTGTGGAGGAGAAAAAACACAGATGATGGGTCTGGAAGGGGGCACCTAGGGTAAAGCTCTCCATTTCTGACCCCACAAAGCAACCAGAGAGACTCTGGCTCTCATTCAGGTCTCCAGGGAGTGGCCAGCCCTCCGGTGGGGAGCACAGTGTCAGGGTGCTTCAGCCACTGGGGAGGCGGGTGACGTATTGTTTAACCTCCATTTAAGAGACTAGGAAACTGAGGCGCAGAACAGGCAAGGGCCTGTGTGCCCGGCGATGGTAGGAGGGGCCACTCACGCGCCGAGGGGGTGGCTGCTTCATTGGCACCGTCCGTCTTCTCGCTGTGGCACAGAGAAAAGGAGGTGGCTGTGAGGGTGTCCCAGGTGGGGAGGGCTGGGTGCCCCCTTAGCCATTCATTTCTGGCTGGGATCCCACAGGGCACATGGAACCCAGCCCAGGCTCACTCAGTAAGGAAGGGGCAGTGTTGGGCACAGGGCTCTCCATGTCCCTCCACCCATCCTGCCCTGACCCTCACCTGGGGGTCTCGGGCTCAGAGCCTCTGAGCAGAGCGCTCTGCACCAGGCCAGTGAGGCTGGCGATCTGCTTCTCCATGGCTTCCATGCGCTCCCTGGGAAAGAACATGACTCTGAGCGCCCACTTCTGTGCCTGGGTTCCCTCGGCCAAAGCCCCTCCTTCCCACAATAGAGAACCAAAGAAAACCCCACCTCTTCCTCTCCAGCTTTACTTCTCCCCACTGACACCCCCCCCCAAGTAGGGTCCCACACCAGCCTCTTGTGCCATTCCCACCTGCCTGCTCTGAAGCCCCAGTCTCCAGAGACACCCCCCCCACCCCGCAGCCTCAAAGATAGGCCCCTCCTCCCACACCACCTGTTAGACCCTCCCAAGAAAAGTGCAGTTACTCCCAAGTCAGGAACTGCATCTGCCTGACTTGACACAAGTGCAAAAGGGACCCCTTCTCACAGCAAGGGTACACAGAGAGGGAGGACCCGGGGCAGTGGGTCAATCACAGCCCCCAAGTCCTGCATGGGGAGGTCTCCCCAACGACCACCCCCTAACTGGGGGAGGGCTGTGCTTCTGGTCCAGCCCCCCTGTCCCCTGTGCTTGACAGCATTCATGGTGTCACAGCTGAAGAGGTCCCCAGCAGAGCTGGCTGCACCTGTCAGTTTTATAGTTGGGGAAACCAAGGCCCAGAGAACAGCTACAAACTGGGGTTTTACGGATTCTCTTCTGAAACCCAGTGGGCGGAGCCTCAAGACTGGCAATCGAATGAACACCCCTCTTCCAGACGACCCCGGGTCCACCTAGGGTCGGGCCTCACTGCGCCCACAGACTCTGCCTGGTCCCCCCCCGCCCCAGCCCCGAAGCCTCGAGGCGCGTCCCCCACTCACCTCGTCTCCGCGTCCTTGGCTGGCAGGGGCGGCCCGAACCCCACCAGCGGGCGCTCCCCCGGCCCGGGAAAGAGCTCCGAAGGGGGCGCCCCGGCGGTGGAGGAGCCGCCGGCGCTGCGAGCCTTGCCCCCGGGGCTCTCGGCGAAGACGGACGAGGAGCCCGAGTCTTTGCGGAAGGACTGGCGCACGGGCGAGCCGCGGCTGGGCGGCCCCGAGTAGGGGCTGTGCGGCGGCGGGGGGCCTCCGGGCGGCGCGGCCACGTCGCTCAGCTTCTGCGGCGACGAGGGCGGCAGGCGGAAGCCGTAGCCGTCGCCGTAGAGCGGGCCGGGGCCGCCGCCGCCGCCGCCGCCGCCCGCCGCCTTGTACAGCGAGTCCTCCAGGTCGGACTGCAGCGCGGCCGCCGAGTAGGTGCTGAGCGAGCGCACCGAGCCGCGCTTGTAGAGGCCGCCCGCGCCCGGGTAGGCGAACGGGTCGCCGGCGGCCGCCGCCAGGCTCAGGCGGCCCTCGTGGAGCAGCCCGTAGGGGTCGGCGTAGAGGCCCTCGCCCTTCACCAGCACCATGCCGCCCGCCTTGCCCGCCAGGTCCTCGTCGGGCTTCACGTCGCGCCGCTCCAGGATGGCGCTGGGGCTGGGGCTGACCCCCTGGGCGGCCGGGGCGCCTCCCAGCCGCTCGGCCGCGTGGTGCACCGGGCTGCCCGCGTACGAGGGCGGCCGCCCCCCGGCGTACGAGAGGCGCGAGCGGGACGGCGAGCCCGACGGCAGCCCCGACGGCAGCCCGGGCGGCGGCGAGCCCGAGGTCAAGTGCGGCGCCGGAGACAGGTTGTTGAGACGCCGGGTGGGCGACGACTCTCGCGACGCGTACACCATCTCTCTCTGCGCGGAAGAAGACGGCCCCAGAGCCCCACGGGGCTCGTCACCGAGGGGACACACACCTCCCCCTTGGCGCGAGGACCCACCATCTGCCCCCACCCGCCCTCCCTCTCCCCTGCGGCAGTCATGGGGCGCTTCTTTGTCACCAAGGCTCCAGGCAGGAGAAGCCGCTGGTGGCCGCACCAGAGACAGGGGGCAACCCTCAACTGGCCCCTGTCCTGCAATGGTGAGAAAGGTGGTTCCCGGGAGACTGCCTGCCCCCCTCCCTGATCTTCTACAGCGACTTCCAGAAATCCGGAGTGCAGGGAGGGAAGTGAGGGGCGTGGAGAGGAAGCGGCAGAAGCAGGAGGGTAGAGAGAGGCTCCTCCACAGCTCTGCCACTCAAAGTGACAGCTCTTCGCTGGCCCTGGACCCTTGGTGACAATGCCTCCTACTCTGTCCACCTGGTCCCCACTGACCCAGCCTCCTGCGCCAGCACGCACACACACACACACACACACACACCTGTCACCATGACCTTGGTCACCTAGATGCTCCCTCCCTTCTTCCCACCTGCCCAAGAGGCTGCCAAAGCCCTGGGCATCCCCTGCCATACCCGCAGGTCCCCATTGGTGAGGTGCGAGCCCGGGAACGCAGCGTAGAGCGGTTCCTTCCGGTAAATCTTGATAATACTTCGGTCCTGGATGTCCCTGCGGGGAGGGCGGAGAGAGTCACCATCTCCCCGCCAGTGAGGGGTGGCCTGAAGCTTCCGGAGCCTAGCTAGCACTTGGGGTCTCCAGAGCTCAGTGGACCTGGTGCCAATAGACCGCCTGGCACTCACACCTCCACCCGGTCCACTTCTAACCCCAGTGGGCGTCAGGCAGGAGGGGTGCGGAGGGCGAACGCTGGGGCCCAGGAGGGAGACGTACAAGAGGGCCGTGATTGGGTCCGGCGGGGGCCAGGAAGGGGCCCTCTCTGCAAGTGCGGGGAGCCCAGTCCAGCCCCCCTTCCCGGAACCCCGCCCACCGGACGTCCTCCAGCTCGTAGAAGACGTTGCGGGCCTCGTCTTTGATGAGGATGGCGGTGTTGGGCGACTTCAGCATGCCCATGGTGAGCTTCTGCGGGAACATGTGCGCGATGAGCGCGTGCAGCGTGTCCAGGCTGCTGACCTCGTGCGTGATGTGCACGCGCCGCGTCTCCTCGCCGAACTGCAGGAACAGCACCCCTGCGGGGGCGACAGCAGCCCCGCCGTCACTGCTATTGCCACTGCCACGGCGACGCCCGCCGGGAGAGCGCGGGGGACCCTCCGGCGCGGCCCCGGGGCCGCAGCGGCAAGGCCTGAGGCCGGACGCGGGGCCCGAGTACAGGTGCACCCAGGCACTCCTCATGCTGGGGGTCCCGGCACCCACGCGGAGGGAGCGGGCTGGGCTCTGGACCAGGAAATGGAATAGGGGGGCAGAAGCTGAACGGAGGGCTGGAGGGTGGAGAGTGGGAGAAGGAGAGAGGGGCGCAGAGAGAAAGAGGAGCTGATGGGGAGAGAAGGAGGGGGGCAGGGGATGCTGAACGATGGGCGGGGAGGGGTGGTGGGGAAAGAGGGGGCCGGAGAGAGAGGCTGAGGACGTTGTGGGAGAGGAGGGCGTCAGAGACGGAGTGGCTGAGGCCAGCGGAGAGGAGCGGGGCAGGTGGGGGACGGCCAGCCAGGCCGGGGAGGGGAGGGAGGGAGGAGCCGGGGCGGCGGAGGGCGGATGGGCGGGCGCGGCCCGCGGTACCTGGCGAGCGCAGCTTGGTCTGGCTGGCGGAGCGAGAGAGGGGCAGGCTCTGGCGGAAGCGGTTCATCCTGCTGAAGCCCAGGGGCAGCTCGGCCTCCGACATGGTCTCCAGCGACTCAGCCGAGGCGTACGACAGCTTGGCCGCCTGGTCTGCCAGCCCCGGCTGGGCGCCCTGCGTGTGGCGTGAGCTGCGGGTCTGCAGGGGCAGAGCAGGCCGAGAGGACCGACCGAGGGTGAGCCCCCTTCGGCCGGGCACGGGCACCCTCCGCCAGTGACACAAACTCAAGAGCGGGAAGGTCTCTCCTGGGTTCCGGACTCGCTGCGGGGGGGCCACGGGGCGCTTTCCCCAACCTCTGGGGCCTTGGTGCCCTCAGGGACACCCAGCGCCTGAGGAGTGGGCAAAGGCCTTGGGCACCCTGGGAAGCCAGACAAGAAACCAGCTGAGCGGGAGCCATGGGCACGCCTGCTATTTTAAGCTCCCAAAGAACAACAACAACGGGAATTTGTCACCGAGGTGAGCAGCAGAATCGTTGAGCAAATTGGGGCATTAGTTCCAGACATTAATTAAGCGGCGGGTTTGTGAGCGGTGGATTTATTCTTCGTGGAATTCAGAGATGTGGGGCTGGGGGTGAGGAGCCGGGCAGGACCCAGGAGGAAACAAGGAAAGCTGGAGACCCCTGACTCCGGACTCCGTAGGGGGTGGGCACCCGAGAACATCCTGGACTTCACCCCAAACCCCTCCAAAGCCACCGGTTCCCACGTCTAGACAGACTAGCTGCCCACCACACACAATGCACATGCTAAACCACGGGGGCACACAGGAGCACATGGACACATATGCCAGGCCTCAGCGCTCCCTGCCAGGCACACACCACCACACAGTCAGCTGGCCCGGCCTGCTCCCCGCTCTCCACCGGCTCCAAGACCCAGCAGAACAACTGCTAATGAGATCTGCCAAGGGCCAGGCAAGTGTATCACTCAGTGTCCGGTGCCTGCACCCACAGTCCCACGGCTCCCTCCTTGCCAGGCAGAGGTCCCTGTCAGGGCTGAAGGTGGGCTCTGTCACTCACGCTCAGGGTCATGGCCCAGACATTCTGCGCCAGGCCCCTCCGGTCCTCCAAAGGGCTGCTATACATAAACCCATCCCTTAAAGGGAGGAAAACAGTGCAGTGGTTCTCCACAGAATGCTGTCTGAGACACACACAGTCATCGAGCACAACAAAAAAGACTTCCCGGTTGTGTTTTTCTGTAAAATAGGTTGTCTGCTTTTAACAATATCACACTCCAAACCATTAACAATGATTACCTCAAGCTTGGGAGGGGACATCCTCTTTTTCACTTTATACACTTCTCTGCTGTGTAAATTTTGTGCAGCCAGAATGTATTCCCTTTATAATTTTTAAAGTCATTAAAATATTTCGAAAAAAGCACCATTTATTCTCTTCAGCTTCCTTCTTTCCCAAACCCTGATTAACCCCTAATTAATCTCCATTTCATATTAACTCGGTGTAATATTCCAATCGGATTAGCACGTTCACAAAGAGAATGCATCTTCCAGTGGGCACTGTGCCCAGCTGTCCCAGGGTGGCCTTGAGCATTTGGGGACACGGAAGGTCAGATCTGGGGGTGTCAGGAGGGTTCCCACCTCAAATACAATTTCTTGAGCAGTGGGTGGGCCTGGATCTGGGGACATAAGAGACCAGAGCTCACCTGGGGGGATGTTGAGCTGAGGGAGACCCTGGACCCCACAGCTCGGCTCAGGCTGAAGGGCAGAGTGCTTCACAGCAGCGGGGTCTGATGGTCATGGGGTTGCCAGGCAACCGAAAGGTCAGTAGTTGCCAAGCTGGCACGGATGAGGAGCTACAGAATTCAGGCAGCATGAGGCAGCTAGCAGGGAAGATGAGGAAGGGGTGGCCACAGGGCCTGACGTGCCAGTAAAAGCAAGACTGAGAGTGGGATGCCAGGGCCACAAGGTGCTAGGGATGTTGAGAAGATAGCAGGGACCCTGCCCAGGGGACCCTTGGTAAAGAGATGCCCACCTTCCCAGCTTCATCATTCCCATGGCCCCCAAGAAAACACTCTTGGGAAAAGATTAAGTACCTGAGCACTCTCTCCATCCCTGGGCTGAAACAATAGGACAGAGGAAAGTGAGACACCCAGAAGGACTTCCTACACAAGAGATGGCTAGAGAACAAAGCGGTCATTCAAATAAAGTTCTCCAAGATAAGACAGGGCCCCCCAAGAGGGGTAGGGGACACCTGTTCCCAGAGAGGATCCAGGAGGAGCTGATGAATGACATTGAGGCAGGCCCAGGGGACCTCAAGTGGGGTGGTCAGACCAGGACCTGAAGGTCCCAGAGGCTGTCCACAGACAGGCAGAATCATTCCAGAGCACTTGTTTGAACAAAACAAACAAACAAAACACTTTCTCCACAGCCCCACACTCACTACAGAAGCATCTCAAGGGGTTCAGGCAGGCCGGGGGAGTCAAGATTTCTGAGCAGTTTCCAGAGTGACTCTGGCTCCTAGATATGGCACTCAAAGAGAATGCCTGATTCTAAAAGCCACGGAGGTGAGCCACTGGGAACCGAGCCACTGAGAGCCAGACAATGCACCAAGGCCATTCGGCGTCTCGTTCTCGGGGCTGACAGTCCACGTCCAAACCCAGCACGACTCAAGGCCCTGGAGCCCACGCCCCCGCTCACAGCCACCCCATTGGACACAGCAGAACTGTCCCTCTGGGTTTCCAAGACTGTAAATCTTTTTCCCCCCCATAAATCATTTCACGGGGGGTTCATACCACTCCTATCACGATCCATACATACGTCACTGTAGGCAGACCACATGTGCATATTTGTTGCCGTCATCATTCTTGAAACATCCTTCTTCTACCTAGGCCCCCTGTACCAGCTCCCAATATCGACTGTCAGTCTCGATGGGAGTAGAAAGCCTCCTTTTTCTCCCGCAGAGCAGCTGGTAGTCTTGAACCATCCACCTGGAGGTTAGCAGCCCCATGCATATAACCCACATCGCCAACCAGGGCATGGAGCACTGTTCTGTTCTGACCCAATGGTGGTCACCCCGAGGCAGAGACAACCTGACAGAAACGGGGCGGGGGCGTGGGTTTGGATGATGTAGCTGGAGTCGTTCAACTACCCACTGAAAGGTGGGAAGTTCCGGGGCTGAGCCCCGGTGGCATTAAGTGGTTGAGTGCGGGGCTGCGGCCCACGGGATTGGAGGTTCAAATCCAGCGGCGGCTCTCAGGAGCAGCACTGGGTAGCTCTCACAACCACCAGAGGGCAGTGATGCCCCCCCCAAAAAAGTGGGAAGTTCCAGCCCCCCTCAGCAGAAAGGCTCAGCTGGGAAAAAAAATCAGTCCTCCACCCCCCTCCCAAGTACAGTTCCACCTGACACACCAGCAGTTGTCCTGAGTCAGAATCAGCCAGACTGGTGGGGGCAGAGAGGGGGGTCCCAGCCAGGCACTGTTGCCCCAAGCCACAGGGAAGGAAGAGGCCTTGTCCCAGGTCACGACACTAGCTCCTGGCAACCTAGACTTCACCCCCAAACAGCCAGGCTCTAAAGCATCGAACCCTGCCCTGTCGGGGCCTCTCCAAGAAGGCCATGCTTGACTCTGTGCCTGCCCCTCTGCCTCCATGAGCCCCCGGTGCCAGGGTGCTGGGAGAACACTTGTGCAGAAGCAAGGCCCGTGGAACAAGAGGATGCCCTGCCTGCCGTGCCTGGGGGGCTGAGGGGACGAAGACCCCAGGATGTGAGCAGCTCCCTAAATTGGTTCACTTAGCTTTCGGGAGTTTGGGCTGTCCAGGAGAAAGGGGGAGGAACCAAAGAGAGAGTTCTGATCGTCTAGAAGCGGCAGACAGCCTCCCAACCCTGAGCTCAGCATTCCACTTAGGCAACAGAGATCTCAGGTCTTGGGGTGCAGGGTCCTGATCTCTTGTTGAGCACTGCCTGGGGGCTGCTGACCAGCCCCTGGCCCCTAACAGGGGGGAAGGAGAAAGGCATAAAGGACCCAAGATAGCCGCTGGACCTCCCTGGGTGAGTGATCCGAGTTCACAGAAGAGTGCCCTCAACAAGGTCCTGGGGGGAGCCAAGAGAGCCTGTTACCATGAGTGGAGCACATCCTTTGGACCCCAGGATCCCTGTACATTGAACAGCCTGAACCCGGGAGACAGCCGTGACATCGGAGGAGTGGCAGAAGTGCAGCACAGCAAAACCAGAGCCTGAGGCAGAGGGGTGGGCTGCCCAGCCCACCAGGGGGGACAGCAGCACAGAGCATAGTGTGTGCTTTGGGGCGGGCGGGCAGCGTGTGGCGTGGCGTGGAGTGCCTTTGTTTAAGCCTATCGCTGGGGGAGCTGGGTTTGCTGACTCCGGGGACTGGAGCTGCAAGCCTTCAGGTGGAGGCTTATGGCAGAGTAGCATGCCCTTTGGGCATTTATTGGGCAGTCCTACAAGAGCTCTGCAATATTGCCCCCTCAGAGCAGACCCAAGTGACTGAGAGCCTTCCTTGTGGGCACGACAGAGAAGAAGCTGTGTTGACTCAACATCTGTACCCTCAACATTCCTAGTCTGAATTGTGACCTACTAACTCCTCTCACTAGCCTCACCCTTATGGAGGAAAACAACAAAACAAAACAGAAGACACGAGGCCCTGGGATCCAGGCATCCGTCTCACTGCCGTCCCACCCTGCAGACAGGGGCCATGTCAGGCAGTCCCTCTGGTTCCCAACGTGAAGGCCGGAGGCCCACACTCACACTGTGGAGTCACAAGACCCCAGCAGGCAAACCCAGTCTGTCCCAATGCCCAAAGCGACAGCCACAGTCTGCAGGCCCAAGCACGCCCCCCTCCACCCCCACTGCCGGGAGGTGTCTGTGCCAAAGACCCTCCCCTGCGCCAAGCCTGTGCGGGGGGGAGAAGCAGGGTGGGGGGAGGCCGAGCACATGCAGTGGTCACCAAGCAGAGGCATCACACTGACCTTGAAACTCCAGTAGTTGGGCTGCTGATGGAAATAAGAGAAGAGACAGTTATGCGGGGGCTGGATGGGCAGAGGAGGGGCAGGGGTGGATCCCGGGGGCAGGAGCCCTCCACCCTCCCGGGAGCAGGAAGAAGTAATCCCTGGTAGAGGTGGTCCTCCACTGAGCCCTTCCGAGCATCACGGTGGAGCCCAGAGGGCGCTGAACACTCCCTGGCCTGCCGGTAAAGCAAGGAGAACCATTCCAGATGATTACAAACCCCTCTGAGCATCCATGGGTGGGGGAAAGGCACAGAGGGTCATCGTCTAGGGAAGCTGTGGAGCACGTGGTTTGTGACCTCCCAGGAACACTTCCGTGACCGGGGTGAGGGGTAGAGGGGAGCATCTGAACCAGATCTTGAAAGATGATGAGGCTAGAGACAGGGAGGAAAGGTCTGTGGAGCAGGGGGAACAGCCTGGGCGAATGTGCAGAGGTGGGCAAGCGCAGTCTGCTGGGAAATGACCCCAAGGCCAGGCCTGGAAAAGCGGCCAATTCAGCCACAAAGGGGCTGGGGCCAGATGAAGTGATGCTCGCACCTTTGAGTGGAAGCCTTGGGGTGTCACTGGAAGGGACAGAGTGGGGCCTGATCTGGCCTCCAGGAAGGTCTCAGAAGATGGTTGGCCCGAATCACAGAGAAAGGCAGACGGGTGTTGGCACATGGCAGTGGGTCCGGGGTTCTGGGTATGGCAAAGGGAGACAGGAGCCTGAGTACTGGGCTAAGGGAGGGAAAGAGGCAGGGTCTCGGTGCCCTCAATCTGGTGTGGGGCTCCGACTACTCATGACTCACAGTAACCTGGGGTCTCCCTGCCTTCCCTGGGGACCTGCAGCCTATCCAGATGGCCGAGACGGGTATAGCCCTGAGGCTGGGTTGGTCCTTGGCAAGGCAGGGGGCACCCTGCTGACCGGTGCCAGGCTCAGCAGGAAGACAGAGGCAGCAGATGGTGTGGCCCTGGGGTGCCTGGCACAAGCAGACAAGGTTCCTCAGGCCTCAGAGACAGAGGGGAGGGACCCTAAAAGGGGAAGGACGGCACATTGGGTGTTCTGTGCCACCTGAGGGCTTAGAGAGCAGGGAAGGCGTGACTAAAGGTTGAATTGAGGGGTACCACTGGGATGGAGGCTCTGCCCTCGGCCGACTGCTAGATGGAAGGAGGGAGACACAAGTCAAGAACTGGGGTGAAGATGTTCACTTGCCAGGACTGTCCCCAACTGCATCAAAGTCCCTGCCCCGCCCCCCCCCCCCCCATGACACTGGCTCCAAGAGAGGAAAACAATTGTCACATGACAGGCAGGGGAAGGGAGGCAGCCAAGTGTGTGCCCAGCCAGTGCCTGGGACAGCCTATAACTACATTGGACTTCCATGGGCCCGGGGGGAGGCGGTCCAAGGGGCTGCAGCAGGAGGCTCTGGCTACAGCTGTCTGTGGCGTCAGGCAGGCGAGAGGTGGTCAAGGGAGTGGACACAGAGGAGCAGGCAGAGCCTAGCAGAGGCACGGGAAGGTTTCTGTCGAGAGTCCTGTCTATAGACGCGGCAGTGATGGACGGCCCTGCAGAGCAGACCACTCGCCCTGCACCCACCACCATGACTCCAGTCGCAGGCAGTGCATACAGGGACCACCAGCTCCCCCCTCTCAGAAACATCCTTAGAGCTAGCACATCTCCACAGACACACAGAGCAGTGAAGCCTCCCAGAAAGGGACTCGGGCATCACCCCACAAGAGAAGCCCTCCCCGCTGGCCTGTCCGCCAGAGCCAGAAACTCAGAGACAGCTCTTCAGCCATAGACCACCTTCCAATCATACACACACATGCAGCCCCATGGGACCCTGACTTGCTCCCACACAAGGCACGGAGGCCTATTCACCCCCACCCTCTGCAGACACCCCCAGAGCCCCAACAACACAGCCCGGGAGGTCTGAGTAGCCACTGGTGCACCCAGACATTCCCCAGGGACAGGCCCTCACAGGAAGCAGTGTCGATACAGGGCCCAGACAGGACATCACGGCCACCACACACCAAGAGAAAAGTCCACCCTGTCATCAGGTCAGGCTGCCTCTGGCCACGCTGGCATACTGTCCCAGGCCTATGATGCCCCGCACACCCTGTCTCTGGTAAGTGAAGTCCTGACTCAAAAGCAGCAGAAGATGCCTCCCCCTCTGCATCACCTACAGAGTGGGGAGGAGGGCGGTCCAGCCTGGCCCTGCTGGCGCATCTCCATTCCCTGTGCCCTGGAAGGAGGTAGGGGGAGGGCAGAGGACAGCAGTGCCACCAGAAAGGCCTTCCAAGTCCAGAAAGGGGGAACTGTGACCATGCTTGGAGAAGCTGGAGTGACCTGTGGAGGCGGTTGGAGAGACTGGCTCCTCAGGACTGCCATTTTGGAACAAGACACGGGGTCTCTAAGAGATTGTGTCCTTGGAGGGGAGAGTGAGGAGCCACGGTGGGGAGATATCTGTCTCCCCTTGGTCCATGTCTCCTTCCAGGGTGCAAATCCACCAGTCAGCCTTGGGGAATGGAGCAGAGAGCTTCTCCATTGTTCTAGAAGGAGGGACACTTCCAGCCAACATGTGTCATCCTTTACCTGTCACCCTTCGCCTGACTCTCTGTTTCCCTTGCTGTGCCTGGCACATAGCTACCCTTCAACAAATACTTGATGATGAATGAATGCTTATCCAGTAGGGGCAGCCATAAGAGAAAGGGGTCTCCCAGGGCCCTTCTCAGTATGAACTCCATCCAGCTCTGGTCCCCAGCTCAGCTCAGACTCCAGGCCTTTCCCTGGGAATTTCCAGCACCAGAAATCCCCCTGGAAGGCAGGCAGAAGGCTCAAGGTAGGCTTGGCTGCAACCCCCAAGCAAACCCTTCAAGACCCAGCAGGTAGGATCTCCCTTCCCTGCAGACAGCCAGAGGCCAGACAGGGTCTCCCAGGAGAAAGCAAGCCACGGGTGGCCATCCTGGGGAAGAATCTTCTGGAAGCTGGGGCAAAAAGACTGGTCTTCTAAGAGGATAAGATGGAAGCCCCTACCCCGACCTTCAGACAAGGGGCAGGAGCCCTGGAGACCTAAGGAGGCAAGGCCAGGGGGTCCTCAAACTCCCTGCTCCTTCCCTCTGGAGATGGAGGCGTGCGTTAACTCCCTCTCTCCCTTCCTCCACAACCCCAGCAGCCAGGGGGAAGGAGGGAGCTTTGGGTTCTTTCCTGGCAGCTGCTCCATGCCCCCACCCAGTGCCCTGGTGCAAGCCACCTGACGCTAGGGACCCCAGCCAGGAGAGGTCTCCCCCCTCTTTGGGGAGCCATTCCTCTAGGCTCGATGAGTGCGTGACCCCTCTTTGACTGAGAGAGAGAGAAAGAGAGCGAGCATTTCAGCCGCTCCTCACCCACTTCTGCCTCCCTGGGCCGTGCGCCCCGCACACACCCACCTCTAACTCCTGCGAACCGCCGTGCACGAAAACATCTTCCCCCCTCCCCCCGCTGCCCCAGGCTTAGACCCGGCAATGCGCCCCCGCTAGTGCCAGCTGCCCGCTGGACCCATGGCACCAAGCCCCCACCCCAGGTGTGCCCCAGGACCCCTCCCCCCTGGGAACGCAGTCTGGAGAGGAGGTGTTGCAGGACCTACGCTGCGGCTGGGGGCGGGGGCGCACGCTGCGAAGGTCATGACTTTTCCGGGGTGGGGGAGGGGGCTCCATCCGCATTTGGTTGCGGGGGGGGGGTGGGGTGGGGGGTAGGCCGTAGAACCGGCCGGCCGGCCCCACGCGGGAGGCGGCGAGCGCGGTGGGGGGAGAGGGAGGGAGGGAGGGGGCGTTTCTCGGGGATCGCGAACCGCAGTGGCCCACGCGTCCCCCACGCCCGAATGGTCCTGAGGCGCCGCAGAGCAGCCCCCCACCTCCACGCTCCCCAGCCCCCGCCGAACCTCAGTCGGCGACCCCAGCCCCCAACCCCTCCCCCCCCGTCCCCCACCCCCCATCATCCGCCCGAGGCCGCTCCAGCTTACCTGCGGCCACAGGTGAATGCGCGGAGCCCCCGGCCCCGGGTCCCGCGCCGGGCGGGGGAGGGGGAGCGGCCCCCAACTCCCTCCCTCCCCGCCTCTCCCCTCCCCCGGCCGCCTCCGCAGCCGCCGCCGCCGGTGCCCTTTGCTGCAATGCGAGCGCCGCCGCCGCCGAGCCGGCCCGGGCCCTGGTCGCCCCGGTAACCGCGACTCCACCTGGCTCGGCGCGGCGCGCCGCCGAGCACAAGCCCTCCCTCGGCCCCCTCCCCCGGCGCGGCCCCGCCGGCGCGGCCCCGCGGAGGAGCGGCGGAGGCTGGTGGCTGCGTCGCCGCGGTCACCCGATACGCCGGCCCGCCGCCCGGGACTCGGGTTGCAGCCGGAGGAAGGGAGGACAGACAGCCTGGTGGGAGCGGGGGAGGGGCGGTGGCTGGGAGTCCAGCCCCCTGTCCCACCCCTACGCCTTGAGGGCCAGGGGGTGCCCTGCCTGCTGCTTCTGCACCTTCCCAGAGCACACCCCACCCCATCCCCTGCCCCTGGCCCCTGGGGTCTCAGCTGGGCACCCCTGAGAGGCCTGGGCCACCTCACTTTGGGAGATGCCCTGGGACCCTGCCTTGCTGTGGGCCTGTCCTGTGGTTCTTGCAGAACCTCTCTGATCCTGTCCTTTACAAACAGCCTCAGGCTCAGTCCAGGAGGGCAGGAAGGGTGGTCGCTGGTAACCATCAAGTGATGTCAAGCTCCTGGGCACAACAGTCTCCTGACATTTAGGACACGCTGGGCTCAGCGTCCCATCCAGGTCTGTGCTTTGCTTGGGCAGAGCGGATCCCGATGGGGGCAGCCTAGAACCTGTGGTCTAGGGCACACCAGGTCCTCCTCCTCTCCTCCTCCTCTCCTTCATCCCAACTCTAAGATGTTCTGTCTGGGGAGGGCCTCCATCCCACTGGCATCCCTCCCTGTCTGAGCTCCACTTTGGCTCCCATCATACATGGGGCCACTAGAGACACCACTTGCTGTCCATCCTAGGAGGCAGACACTTCCCTGTTCCCCTGCAACTCAGCCAAGAGGAGTCTGAGGGCCCGGAAGGGAAGCCGGCTGAAGGCCCTGTGCCTGATGCCAAGCATGCCAACCTGGTGCTAGACATGAGTTACGCTTGGCTTCTCCTCCTTTGCTATTTTGCTTTCTCTTAATATCCCTGGAAAAAGTCAAGCCTCTTTGCTCTTCTCAAAGAAAGCAGGGTGTGAGGGAAGGAAGTTGGAAGTCCTATCCTATCCACTGGACTCTGTGCCCGCCACTTCCTCAGCCTCCACAGCCGAGCATGGCCAAGCCAAAGTCCTTGGCACACAGCTACCCTTCAACAAATACTTGATGATGAACGAATGCCCATCCAGTAGGGGCAGCCACAGGAGAAAGGGGTCTCCCAGGGCCCTTCTCAGTATGCCCTCCATCCATCTCTGGTCCTCTGCTCAGCTCAGACTCCAGGTTTTTCCCTGGGAATTTCCAGCACCAGAAATCCCCCTGACAGGCAAGCAGAAGGCCCAAGATAAGCTTGGCTCCAAACCTCAAGCAAATCCTCCAAGACCAAGGTGAAGTTGGTTGGATCTCCCTTCCCTGTAGTCAGCCAGAAGCCAAACGGGGTCCTCCAGGAGAGAACAGGCCACAGGTGGCTACCTGGGGAAGAATATTCTGGAAGCTGGGGCAAAAAGATGTGTTCTAAGAGGATAAGATGGAAGCATCCCCCCGCACTCTGACCCCCTGGACAAGACTTTCAGACATGGGGGCAGGAGCCCTGGAGACACAAGGAAGCAAGACCACACATTTGTCTTCAGCGAATGAGAAGGTGGGCACACCGTGATATGATTCTATGTTCTTCCATGCCTGATTCTTGATCTCTTTGACACCTCGTGGTCACACAGGTGGGTGTGCTTCTTCCGTGTGGGCTTCGTTGTTTCTGAGTTAGACAGCCACTTGTTTTGCCTTCAAGCCTTTAAGACCCCAACTGCTAAATTTTTTGATAGCCGGGTACCATCAGGGTGTTCTCCAGCTCCCGGAAACACTGACTCCCTGGCCCCCCTGCCTAGTTCAGGCCTTCTTCTCCCATCGTTGCAGACAGACCTGACCCTGACCGGGGACCCCTGGCCCTGTGAAAGGTATCTGAGCATGCCCCTGTCAAAGCTGAACTCTGTCTTTCCATCAAGGAAACTGAGGCTTGAGGGGGAACGAGTACAGAACAAGTGGTGACATCAGAAAGTACCCCTTAAAAATGTGAGACTAAGCCTTGCATAAAGCAGGAGGACTGGGGAAGAGACAACATGAAGAACTTCCCGATGAGAAGACATCTGGGGAAAGTTGTGTCTGCTCAGAAATGGAGGGCTAAGAGTTGGTGGGGCGTGGGGAGGTGGAGGCTAGCTCAAATGATCTGCAGTGGGGCTGGCAATTGAGTTCAGGGCAAGAGAGACTCCTTAAAACGTATGGGGTGCTCCTATTTAAAAGAGAAAGCAGGGGGGAACCCTGAGTATCCTTCCCCAAAAAAAATCCTTCCCCAAAGGCAAACCCTGTTTGGGGAGGTCTTGGTGGGAGATAGGAATGCAAATGTGGGAGAGAGGGAGCTTCTGAAAGGGGTGAGGGCTCCTGAACAAAGGAGAACTTGGTGCAAAACAAAAATCCTGGGTATCCCCCCTCCAAAAAAGGTGGGTGACTCACCTGGGCCGGCTGGCCAGCCCCGGAGGGGGCGGAGTCGCCATGGAGGTGGGAGCAGAGGGAGCTGAGGAGGCACACGGGGTCCACGGTCCAGCCGCCAACCTGTGTGTGCGAAGCGGGGTACACCCCATTAGGGGGAGCGGGCAGGAGCCGCTGGGGGACTGGAAAGGGCGGGCAGGGGCATGGCTGGGTGAGTCTTGGCACAGGGCTCATGTACAGTGTGACCAGCGACGCTGGCCCTTCCCTGACCTGGGCTGGGGCAGTTTCCAGTTTCCGACTGGGGGTCCCCTGAGCCCAGGGCCAGTCTTCCCCCTGAAATCCTTTGCGCCTGTTCTTGGAGAGAACCCCCTGTACAATCTGGGAGGGAGCTGTTCCAAATGTGCCCCCTCCTTCATGTCTCCTTCCTCTTCACTGAGGGAGCCCCTTATCTCTCTGGGATATTCCATCCGGCAGTAGTGACCTCCTCCAGTGTGCACACCTTCCTCCTCTCCGACCTCGGGAAGCAAGTGACTTCCTTCTCACACCCAAAGGTCAAGGCACGATGAAGGCTCAAAAGTCACCCCTCCACCTCCCCTCAAAACCTAGTTCCCATGTGAGTCCTTTGTGTATTCCCTCTTCTCCTTTCTGATTTAGCCCCTGGGTCCACAACCACTCCCCGAGCCTGCCCTGGGCTGAACACTGACCACAGAGGACAGGGCAAGCCCCTGGCATGCCGGCTAACACTCAGAGGGAGGGTTCCTGAATGAATCATGGGTTGGCTCTGACTGGCTTCAGAAGAACTGAACTCCAACTCTGAGCAGTGAACTTGGCGGACATGGTGCACAACTTGCAGACAGGCCCACCTCTTCCTCCCAGATCTCCTGCCCCTTACAGCGACTGCCCTAGCCGCCTTGCCTTCTCCTGGCCAAATCCTCAGACAGGTTGGCAGCAGGACAGATCTGTGGTCAGCCGATTCTCCCCAGCCCTCTCTCCTTAGCCTCGAAAATTGGTCTTTGCTTCCGCACAGCATGGGGAGTGTGCCCTTTTAGCTCCTGTGGACCCCAGACCTGTCACCCCTGAAGGTTGCTCCTCTTCCTCCATCCCTCTTGACTCCTGCTGGCTCCCCCTTCTGGACTTCTCTCCCCTTCCTCAGGGAGGCAGAATGTTCCACGGTTGCCCTCTGAGTCTTGGGCCTTCCCTCCTCATGCTACCTCTGGTGACTTCTGGGACCTGGAGTCCTGCTTCCACTTCAACTCAGCTCTCCTAAGGTCATGGTTACTCCAAGACTGCACATGTGGTGCCCAGTGCAAGCCCCACTGCCTCCTCCAACCCACCTCCCTGATTCCTCCACCCACCTCACATATTGTCCCAGCCCAGCCCCCTGCTTCTCTCTAAGGTCCCAACAGCTCCCTGCTGCTCAGTTTTTTTCTGTCAGTGCCTCTTAAATTCAGGCAGCAAACAAGCCTTGCTCAGTCTACCCTCCAACCTCCAAACACCCACCCTTTCCCTTTTGTCCCTTCTGTCCCCTTCCTAGACACCACACAAAACCCACCCCCCA
>PVJH01023033.1:0-35510 GCA_004026705.1 Nesogale talazaci | reverse complement strand
CAAATGGGTGCATAAGCAAATGTGAAGAAAGCTGATGGTGCCCAGCTATCAAAAGATATAGTGTCTGGGTCTTAAAGGCTTGAAGATAAACAAGCAGCCATCCAGGTCAGAAGCAACAAAGCCCACATTGAAGAAGCACACCAGCCTGTGTGACCACGAGGTGTTGAAGGGATCCGGTGTCAGGTATCAAAGAACTAAAATTATATCATTATAAATGAGAGAGGGCTGAGCCCCAGTGGTGTAGTGGTTGTGCGCGGGACTGCGGCCCACTGGGACGGAGGTTCAATTCCAGCAGTGGGGCTGGGCCTCCTACTCCCACTACCGGAGAGCAGTGATGCCTCCCCCCCCCCAAAAAAAAAATGAGAGGAAGAACGGATTGGGAACCCAAAGCCCATCAATAGGTTAAGCAACATACTCTTACAGGAGGGTTGTAGGGAGGAGATGAGCCGGTTAAGGTGCAGTGCTGTAACAATGAAATATGCAAGTTTCCTCTAGTTCTCAAATGCTTCCTCCCACCCAATATCATAATCGCAAATCTATGAGACAAATCCAGTTAGACCAGGGGATGTACACTGGAGTCAGAAACATGGGGAATTTAGGATAGATACTCCCTCAGGACTAGTGGTGGGAGTGGTGCTACTGGTAGGGTGGAGAGATGGTGGAATAGAAAGAGGGAACCAATTTTAGGCATCTGAATATATCCTCCTCTCTGAGGCATGGACAACAGGGAAGTGAGTGAAGGGACACATTGGACAGTGTACGATATAAAAAAGTAATAACAATTTGTAAATTATTAAGGGTTCATGGAGGAGGGGGAGTGGGGAGGGAAAGGAAATATGGGGAGCTGTTACTGGGGGCCCAAGAGGAGGGAGGATGCTTTGAGAGTGATGATAGCAACAAGTGTGCAAACATGGCCTGCATACAATTGATGTATGTATGGATTATGATGGGAGTTGTATGAGCCCCCAATAAAATGATTCATTAAAAAAAAGTGGGGGGAAGTGGGAAAGAGGAGCTTATATCAGGGGCTCAAGTGGAAAATATTTGGAAATGATTGTGGCAATATGTGTACAATTATGCTTGATACAAATCATGTACTGAATGCTATAAGAGCTGCGAGAGCTCCAATAAAATCATTGAGAAAAAGAAAAAATATAGTCTCTAATTCTTGAAACAAATTAACAAAAATCACATTTCTAGCATTTGCTATCAGAAGAGACTAATAACTTTGGAAGCAGATACAATTATAGAAAAAAGGGAACAATAACTACTTAAATGACACACTCTAAAAATGATATTTGAAGGAAATGAATAAAATATTCATATGGTACTATAAAGGAAATGATAAGAAAAAGGTTATTTCAGAAGTATGTAATGAAAAATCTTTGAACCTTTTGAAATATAAAAATATAGCAATAAATCTAAAAAACATATATTCACGTCTTACACCCAATTAAGTCCAACATAGATTAGGAAACCAAATGTAAAACTAAAATCAGAATTTCTTAGAGAAAACACAGAAACAATGCTGCTGTTCTTACCACTTAGCAGTGGATTATGTATAACAGAATCATGAACATGAAAAGAAAATAAATGCGACTGCATAAAAATTTAAAACATGTCTTTCAGAAGACATGTTTTTAATAAATACAATTTTAGGAGAATATTTTCAGAAAACAAACATCTGAAAAGAATTTATATGTGTATAACTTTGAAATGTTAACAACAAAAACGTCTAAGAGGTGGACTCAGTATATGTAGCTATTACTTTCCCTAATAACTGCCCTACTAGACATAAGGATTTAACAACTGGATAGTGGCAAGTTATGCTTACTAAACAATTTGATCGATGATTTTATAGAAGAATCCACTTCCAAGTGGGGAAATTTATCCTGGGATTTAACAATAATCATTATATCCAAATTTTCTGAAGTCATGGAGGATGGAGGAACCCCACAATTATTGTCCTGAAATACTCTTTAAACCATTAAGCAGCTATGTCTCTTGAAGTCTTCTCAATAGCACACATGTTTTATTTTAACTAGATTTTTAAAAATATGTCTGACTTGAACTTTCCATCTATACTCAAAGTGACAAGTCAAAAGATTAGATAACAACCTTAAAGACCAGTGACTTAATGTGATTAGGGGAAGTACAACACATACTAGATGGGTCAGAATTTGTTGCCCAATGAGAAGAATGTAATCATCACAGAATTGCACCTATACGATCTGCTGACCTGAAGAATAATTTGCTGTATATTTTCTCAACAATGGCAACAAAAGTGTTTTCAAATGCATGAGAGAGAAAAAAATTAATTTATAAATAATTGCTATTTTGAAATCTTACCATACAAGTCTTTTGTTCACAGCATGCTCCTGTGCCACACTCTGCAAAGCCAATCAGAGTACAAGTCTCAGCCTGACAGCATTTTGGAAACCTACAATCCTAAAAGCAAGTAGAATCAAATTAAAGATTTCTTAAAACAAATATATTTTTACTTATTTCAAAACTATACCAAAGTTCAACGATTAAAAAAACAAACGTTTGCTCTTCGGATTTCAATTAATATATGCAAGGGTTTATTTCAAACAAAACATGCTTAAACATGTCTGCGATTTGTGGGTGGCTACTGACAGCGTGTGACTCGATTCATTCCCTTAGTGTCCATTCCAAAGAACAAAAAGAGGCCTAATCAACACAACAGCTTCCAAGTGGATCTGCTGGGCCATTAAATTTCAAAGCAGAGCGATCAGCTCAGAAGGCGATGGCAATTGGTTTGGGGGTGGTTGTTTTGATGACTCCAGATGGGTAATCTTGATAGATTTCCTTGATGGAAACAGGATTGATCAGAGGAGAATGTTTAGTATGAAGTTATAGTAAAATTGAAAACTTCATTTGTGATAAAAGTCTAGGAAGGTTGAATTGAAGTCTTTTCTCTATCACAATACTGCAGTTGTTCTTCTTTTAAATAGCTGTGCTGCCCTTTGAGAGTTTTCCTGTGCACTCTTATCCCATTCACACTGTAGCCCTGATAGTAGGCTACCAGATTTCTTTTTGTCTCAAAACTTAAAGAATATCTGAAAGGAACATAAATTGAGTCCTTCCAAGATTGCCAAACTACTATATTGAAGTGGTTTAAAACACTACAGAATTCTTCAGAGAAATTTTAGAGACCTAAATGCAAAATATGTCAAGAAGCAATTTATTAGCATTTTGATCATTTTATTTAACAAAGAATTCTACAACTTCTAGCTAAGTTCTTTAGTTAAAAAGGAAAAAAAGTAGGTGCATGTCTTCAATGTAAATTAGTCGCATTATATGTTTGTACTTCAGCATTTATTTTTAACACTAGGTTTAATCCATAAAATTTCAGTTTCACAAGATGATAATAAAATAATAGGTAATTACATTTTCAAGAAATTGAATGAACTCACTGAAAAAAGTAGGGAAGGCTGAGCCCCGGTGGCATGGTGGTTGTGCGCGGGACTGCAGCCCACTGTGACTGAGGCTCGGTTCCAGTAGTGGGGCTGGGCCTCCTACTCCCATCACTGGAGAGCAGTGATGCCCCCCCACACACACAAAAAAAGAAAAAAGTAGGGAAAAAATTTTAGAGCCATTTATGCTTTTTTAAGGCTAAGTGTATGTAACACATATTCCTTTTACTTTACTACTATTAATCATTTTTCTATATTATCAAGTTTTTTTAAATATTACTTTGCATTATGCAACAATTTATGGATATAAAACATTTTCTGAATTGTGAAAAATATTTCATTTGTGAAAATGATGTTTCGAAGAACAGGTTTGATCTTGTAATTCCTTTAGCTTCAGGAGTTTAACCTAAAATCTTTTTTCAGTCTTGAACTATTAGATAATGGAATAGGAGAATGACAATATGCCTTGATTATTATTGTTTTTAGAGGCTTTGAGTTGATTACAAGGCATGACAATCCTATGCGCAACATGTCCTGGTCCTACACCACCCTAACAAATGCTGCTACATCAAAGCCAATGTTGTGGACACTGTATCAGTCCTTTTCTTGAGGGTCTTCTTCTGCATTTTTTATCAGTTGGGGTTTAATTCATATATCATTCCACATTCTATCACATCAAGTACAATTGTACAATTGCTCAGTTTTCAAAACATTCCTGTTCTATATGGACAACTCGACGTTGCCTCCCTTTTACCTCACCACAAACCCTGTACCCCCACTTTCCCCAAACTGCTTATTCTACTTGTTGTCCCCATACGTTCATCAATCCTGGGTTTCATACACTGAAAAATGGAAACGCATCTAAAATAGCTTTAAGAGGGTGACCTCCCTTAACAGGATGCCTCTGAGAAACACTCTAATATGAACAAATGAAAACCAAACTAAATAAGACAAATGAAAAATACAGAATATTTTGAAGCTCATATCATGTCCAGCCTGTATCATAAAAGGAATCTACTGACAAAGTTTCAACAGTTCCAGCCAGACTTGTGCCTTTGATCCTTTGATTCTCTCCTAAAGCACTTGGTTTATTGATTACTTTCCTCCCATGCCTCAATTTTAGGTAGGGGTAGTTCTCTGGGGGCTTATTTCCTATGTGGTTCCACAAACTAATCTTGGGCTCCCACTGTCATCTATCACCTTCTACACACTGAATTCTCACAATTTCGGCTCTCATACTAGTCCCTTTTTCAATGTCAGATGATATGGATTCCAAGCCTTCGGTGACTAATGGCGGTGTACTTTTCCATGTGGACTTAGTTGACATCTCAATGTGATAGCTGCTTGTTTGGAGACAAGTTTTTAATACACCAGACACTATTTTATCTGATAGTTGGGCACCAGCTAAATTATTCACATTTTGCTATAGCACCCATATCTTCTGAAGTTTCTTCCTGAGGACAATTATCAAGCTGGGACATTACATAAAAACGAATCGTTCTTAAGTTGGGGCTAAAATTTATTGCAAGTCCAAAACCCATTCCTGGATCTAGGTTTCTTTTCTATCTTTCTTTTTTGTGCTGTAACTTGAGAGTTAATGCATATGCCATATCATCCCATAGTTCAATCACACTGAAGAGAACTGTACAATTGTTTCCCTAATCAGTCTCCAAACATACTTCTCCTTCCTGAAATTCTTGATGTCATCTCCCTCTTCTCTTTCCCAAGTCTCTATGTCCACACCACCCCCTGGATTTTCCCCAGCTCTCTATATTCCCCTGCCCCGAAAACCCTTGTTATATTTGCTTTCCCTGTAGGCTCAATGTCCCTGGATTACATTTACCCAAAAAAGAAACAAATAACTCAGCTTCAAGAGGGTGATTCCTAATGATGACACACCTCTGACATACATGTTAATATGAATAGGCATAAGCAAACTTTAACAGAATGACATCACAAGAGTGCTGAATAATACGTATCTTAATATAGCATACAGGGCTTTGATGTAGCAAGACCTTGAGTGGACACCAACCAACAGTACACCACTCTTTGTACAGCTGTCTTCTGCTTCCTCAAACACCATGTATTTTCTGAAATAAATCCTCAGGTAACAAGTGGAAACCAAAAGAAATAAGAAATCACGAACAGATGTTTGTTCCCCTATATTCATCATAGAGCAGTTCACAATTGCAAGAAGCTGAGAACTTAAATTCCCATCAATAGAAAAGTGGATCTGAAAACTGGTACACAATGGAATAGGAATACTATGCATCCCTAAAAAGCAGTGATGAAACACAAGTTGTTGCGGGATCCAGAAGATATTATGCAATCAGCACAAAAGGACAAATACTATATTTGTTGACTACGGTAGGAGCAAGTAGTAGAATGGTCACAATCTCAAGCTTGTAAGGCATCCAGTCTCCTGGCTAGGGAACAGACAGCCTGATAAAGACCTGGACCAGTGCCAATTAACCACATACCATGCACTGTAAATAACTACAATATAGGTGACTTGACTAGAGGCTACCTTACAACTGGGATCATGGATGGGAATGGAAGGATGTTATCTGCTTAGTAGCCCTGTGAATCTAGGGTGAAATTTCCTGGAGAGGGGGGAAGCCCTGTCAAAGGGATGAGGCTTATGGGTGTAAGGGGAAGCACTAGAAAGAGGAGAGGGAACCTTCACCTTTGGGGGAATATAGGTGCATGTCAGTTAAGGGAAGGAGGGACAGCTGACCTCCAGGTGAGGAGAGGAGAGACTGAGGATGTTCTTGGAAACACACATATTTGATATTGTGCAGTGGGTGGGAAAAAGTGACCTAGGGTAACAGGGGGAGTCCCAGGAACTCAGGCCAGTTGCCATGGAATGCTGAGACACTGAGTCCTGGATCTTTGGGCATATAGCATGCTCTAGTGGCTGCATCAGTGAAACCCCATATAGGAGCTCCACTTAGTAAACTGGACCCTTCCTCTTTATTTTTGATCCTCTTCTTTACAAAGCATGATGTCTAATTCTAAGAATTGGTCTCTCATCATCTCATCAAATGAGGTCGCATTATCTTTGCTTCTAAGAAGCATTCTGGTTGTACTTCCTCCAAGATAGATTTGCTTGTTCTTCTTTCAGTCCATGGTTCTAATATTCTTCATTAAAATTATAATTCAACTGCATCAATTCTTCTGTGGCCTTGCTTTTATATTTCCCAGATTTATATTCAGATGAGGCAAATAAAAATACCATGTATTGGGTCAGACGCACATTAGTCTTCCAAGGGTTATCCTTTTGTTCAACACTTTAAAGTACAGCACATTCACTTGATTCAATAAATCATTTGATTACTTGTCTCCATGAACATTGACTGTGGATTCAAGTGGAATAATTACTGTAAAATTAACTTTACTGTACAATAAGGACAGTTTCCCAGGCATGATAGCAATATCCAAAATCAGCAACTACTCAAGATAATCAAACATTTGTGCTTGTTTTCAATTTTTCTATTTTTATATGTAAGCCAATTAAATTTTTAAAAGTCAGCTGGAGTCAAGAAGTTGTCCAGGTAGAATCACCCACCTGTTGTTAGGTCAGAAAATTAATAGGTAAGGATGCCATTATTTTGCACCTGGTTGCTAAAAATAAATTCAGTGTTCTAGATTTCAGATCACCTCCTGTGATTTTCACCCATGGAGCAATTCAAGAACCTACTGAAATACTCTAAGTTCACTGAGCTTGTCCATAGGTTCCATCCATTAATGCCTCACCAGGTCCAGCAGTATGACATCTACCACTCCTCCTTCCTGCACCCAAGATCTGAGACCCACAGAATGCAGTAATATACCCAGGCTGATGTCTAAAGATGGTCATAATCCCAGGCTCACAAACAGCCTCTGAAAATGAGCTAAAAGACCTGACACCATAGTTTCCCTCTCTCCCATCCTCCCTGCTCCAGCATTCTCAGGCTTTGCATCTCCCTTCCTATGGAAGTTACATAATCTACTTGAGAATTAAGAGTACAGGGGTGGAGTCTAATCTGTCAATCAAGATATAGCCAATGGGGCCTCTGTGTGGGCAAGGCCTTCTTCTGAGGATTCTAAGAACTCTTGCAGATTAACACAACTCCCAAGGTAAGAACAGAGTCACTACATTGGCAATCCCCTTCACCCTCTCTCCAAGTCCATACCTGCATGTGTGGGTAACAATAGATAATTAGACACTGATTTGCAAAAATAGAAGATCACCTGGGAAATTTACCAGTGACAGAATGCAGAGCCCTGGAGCAAAGCTTGCAGAGCTTTTCAGGAGAGATTCAGGAACAAAACAAGCATGCAGCGGGTATTTGGAGTAGGGGAGGGAAATTCAGATCCCATTGGTCTAAAACCCACTTGATTAATCTGGTCACCTTTCCCTGGGGGACAGAACAGCACATCCCTGACAACAGGGCACAGCATAAATCCATTATATTAAAAAAAATTTTTTTCAATCCTAAGCTTTGTTCTTTTGTGTAACTTTAAATGTAATCTACCAGAAACCTGGTTCATCAATGTGGCATTAATATAACAAGACAGGCAGAACTCAGTTCCAAAAAGCAGAGCCTAGGATTTAAAAAAAAACAAGAAAAGCCAACAGGAAATAAAAGTCACAGCCAAAGCCAAAAACTGGCTCTACCAGTTTTGGGATCCATGGAGAGTCTTTGAAAGAAAATAAATAGTGGCCAGACAGCCAG
Source organism: Nesogale talazaci (assembly GCA_004026705.1). Lineage (NCBI taxonomy): Eukaryota > Metazoa > Chordata > Mammalia > Afrosoricida > Tenrecidae > Nesogale > Nesogale talazaci. Next base: position 27,355 of record PVJH01023033.1, on the reverse strand, counting down.
ACATAGGCCAGACCAGGTCCATGCCTATGCTGGCCTTCCCCAAACCAACCCAGTGGCATGCCTACAATTGCCAGCCTCAGCCCACCCTTTGTGGCCCCCCATCAATGCAGCACCTCAATTACACAGTGATCTAACCCACCACCATATTAAGCCAAAGGTAGTCACCAAAACCACTCTTACCAGTTTCACAGAGAAAGAGCACAGGGCCCCTTGGTCTCCTGGGAATATAGCTCTGAGTTCCACTAAATGACATGCAGACAATAACATACCTCAACACTCTCAATAAGAAAAATAAAATGCAACAGTAGAGAAAGTCCCAAGCCTAAAGAGACTCATAGGAAAAAACAGACATTGACCTGCTACATAAAGAAGTCTTCAGAATGCTTCATAGAGTAACATAGGATATGAGGGAAGCAATACATAATAAGGATGCAATAATAGATGACATGAAGTCCACCGTAAAAGGGATGACGTCCATGCACCTAATGGAAATACAAGATCTAATGGTTGGGGTAAGAAGAGAAAACAAGATATCAGACCTCAAGAACAGACTAAAAACCATGAAGAACAATCAGGTAGACTTCAACAAACAGAGAAGACAGTCATACTAATTAAAGAGGTGGAAGAAAACTCAAACACCACGACAGATTCTATGAAGATGAACAGTATTCAAATTATTGGTCTACCAGAACAAGACACAGTGAAGAAGTCAACAGTTCAAATAGTGAGGGAATGCCTGGAAACAATCTTCCCCACCTTAATGAATAAGACTCAGATATTCATACAGGAAGGAGAGAGGACACCTAATAGATTAAGCCCCAGGGAGAAATCACAAAGGCACATAATAGTTAAATTATCCAATTTCAAGGAAAAAGATAAAAAGTTTTGAGCAGCAAGAGAAAAAAAGAAGGCAGTCACATACACTGGTACTCAATTAAAAATATGCTCAGGCCTATTAACAGCTACAATGAAGAGAAGGAAAGAGTGGAATAACATCTCCAGGAAACTGATAGAAAAAAATGACAACCCAAGAATCCTTTACCCTGCCAAACTATTAAGATAAAAGGTGATGTGAAAGACTTCCCAGACATGGATAAGCTTAAATAATTTGCCATAAGACACCCAAACCTGAGGAAAATCCTTGCCACCTCACTGTGGTCAGAAGACCCACATCTAAGCACAAAGAGGAAACCACCATATAGTGCAATCAAGAAGTCAACAGGGAGAAAACAACTATCAAGATAAGATCACCTCAGTGGGAAAAGAAGGCAAGAATGAAGACCCCTCCCCCCCACATACACACACATAAACACAGCACACTGACATGAAGAGAGATAGGAAAATGCCCAATATAAAAGTTACAAGACGACAGCAACGAATTCACAGATAGTGGTAATAACTCGGAATGTCAACAGCCTGAATTTGTCCATTAAAAGACAAAGGTTAGCAGACTAGCTCAGAAAACATAACCCATCAATCTGTTACTTGCAGGAGAGACATCTTAAGCTCACAGACAAAAATAGGCTAAGAATAAAAAGGCTGGGAAAAGCATATCAGACAAATCGCAACTTAAAAATGCAAGGGTTGCAATTCTAATCTCTGACAAAATTGACCTAAAGATTCAAACCATGACAAGAAACAAGGATGGGCACTACATAATGCTCAAAAGATTGGTAGACCAAGAATCAGTAAACGTAATAAATATATATGCACCTAACCAGAGACCCAAGAAATGTGTCAAGCAAACTTCAAAAGTTGGAGGACAAAAATCACAAACTCTACAATCATAGTAGGTTACTTTAATACACCACTATCAGAGGAAGAAAGATCACTGGGAAAGAATCTCAGCAAGGAGGCTATAGAACTAAACACTACAATCTGGCAACTAGATCTCCATTCAGATGCAAAAAAAATCACTTTCTTTTCAAATGTACATGGTTCATTTTTGAAAATAGAGTACATGCTGTGACAAAAGATGAACCTGAGTAAAACACATATATTTCACTCAGACATCCCTCTCAGATCACCAAACCATAAATACGGTATCAACAAAAGGTTGACTAGAAAAACAAGGGCAAACAATTGGAGGATGAATAATGATCTTCTACCATATGAATGAGTATTGGGTCCAGATTAGAGAAGAAATTAAAAAGTTTCCAAAAACAAATGAGAATGAGAATACAATGTGCCAAAACCTATGGGATACAACTAAAGCGTTATCAGAAGTTTGATAGTGATTCATGTATATATGAAAAAGAGAGGCTTGTAACTTATACACTATCACAATACCCCCAGCAAGTAGAACAGAGTCAACAGAACAACCCCTCAAATAGCAAAAGAAAAGAAATAATAAAAATCAGGACATTGTTAGATGAGTAGGAAGACATAAGAAAAATGAAAAAAATCAATGCAGCAAAACTGGTTCCTTGAAAAGATCAAGGAATTGACTGACTGCTAATAAAACTAACCAAAGAAAGGAAGAAGCAAACATTAATAGCCAGAATGAGGGTTGAAAGTGAGGAAATCACAATGGACCCTAATGAAATTAAAAGGATTATCACAAAGTACTATGAAAGTCTGTATTCTAAAGAATTCAAAAATACTTGGAAACAATAATCCTTACCTATATTATCCCAGATATAAGTCAAGAATTTCAACAGACCCACAGCCAAAAAAGAAATAGATATGGTTATCAAGAAACTACCAACAAGAAAGTTTCCAGACCAGAAGTCTTCATAGGAGAATTCGGCCAAGCATTCAGAAAAGAGCTGGCACTTATCCTCCACAAATTTTTCCAAAACATAGAAAAAGATGCCAAATTCCCAAACTAATTCTATGAAGTCAGTATAACTTTGATACCCAAACAGGGCAAGGATCACACAGTAATAGAGAATTGTAGACAGTTCATCTCTAATGAACATAGATGCTAAAATCCTTAACAAAATATCGGCCAATAAAACACAAAAGTATATAAAACATAAGAATATCCAATGTTCATAGACTAAAAGACACAGTAAAGATGTCAATCTTACACAAGGCACTGTATAACTTTAACACTATTACGATTCAAATACCAATAACCTTCCTCAAAGAATTGGAGAACCTGATCACCAATCTCATATGAAGAGGGAAGACCAGAATTAGCAGAGAACTTCTCAAGAAGAAGGATAAAGTCAGAGTGCTTGCTTTACCCGACTTTAACAACTACTATACAACCATAGTGTCAAAACAATATGGTATTGGAATAATGACAGATACTCAGACCAATGGAAAAGACTAGAAACTCCACAAAAAACCATCAACATATACACAACGGATCTTTGACAAGGGCCCATAAAGCATCAAGTGTGATGTAGATCCTGTCTTTAACAAGTTGTGCTGGAAACCATGGTGTTTTAGTCTGGGTAAACTAAGGAAACAAATCCCCAGAAACACATATATGTATAAGAGAGGATTTTATATAAAGGGTAAGTGTACATTCAGAAATCATCCCCACCCCATCCAGTCCAAGCCCATAAGTTTGACTTAGCCCAAATGTCTGACATTGATCTACAAAGTCCTCCTCAAACTCACAAAACACACACAATAATGCCAAATGCAGGATGACGGGCCACTAGGTGGAAATAATTTGAATCCAGTGGCAATGTAAACATCTCAGTGCTGGGAGGGGTTTCCAGGCAGCTTCTCCAGCACTCAGGGCTGTATCAGGGTAAATCTATATGGCTTCTCAAGGAGGTCTCACAGGAAGTGGGTCTCTTGCTAGCTAAGGCAGAGAACTAGCTAAGACAACCACATACTGGTATAACTATCAGAGAGCAAGAGAACTAGAGAGGTGAGACTCACCGAGTCAATTATTTCTCTGCCCTTCAATTAAACTGTCCTTCAATTAATCCCACATGTGTTTATCAGCCAGGTTGGCACAATAAACTTTAACTGGCACAAATGAGTATCAACCTTTAGGAAAATGAAACAACACCCTTACCCCATGCAGAAGAACAAACTCAAATTGGATCACATAACTAGAAGTAAAACCCTAAACTATCAGGATCATCAACAAAGGAATTGGTACAAACCTAAAAACCTTAGCACAGAGAATACATAGGGGCTAAATGAAAGGAAACACACACAGATGAACCTAGAATCAACAATTAGGATATACTAGGAATAAAACATCTGTGAACATTGAAAGACTTCACCAGGAGAGGAACAAGAGTACTCACAGACTGGAAGAGGAGTATTACCAATGACACAACAAAGAGCTTGTTACTAAAATCTAAAATACCCTCCCCACGCCTGCAAAAAGAAGAAAAGAAGTGGGCAAAAGACCTGCACAGAAGTTTCACCAGAGAAGGGACACAAATGGCCAATAAACAAATGAGGAAACACTCCTGGTCATGAGGCATCAGGGAAATGCAAATTAAAAGAACTATGAGATACCCCATAACACACTTGAGGTTAGCCCAAATCACAAAATCAGAGATCATCAAATGTTGGAGGGGATGTGGTGAGTAAGGAACTCTCCTCTACTTCTAGCAGTCAGGTAGATATGTACAGCCTCTGTGGAAAGCTACTGGAAATATTTAAAGAAAATGGAAATTGAGTTACCTTAGGACCCAGCAATCTCTCTACTGGCCATATACTCAGAAGAGGTAAGATGTAGACCACAGTCAGTCCTATGTGCTCCAATGTTTATTGCAATGCAATTCACAATCGCAAAGAATTGGAAGCAACCTACATTTCCATTGATAGACCAATGGATTAGAAAACTCTTTCACATACATACAGTCGAGAACTACATATCCCTAAAAAGTACCGATGAAGCACATCATCTCATGGGAAGAATTAAAGGAAAGTATAATAGCCAATCACAAAACAACAAGTATTTGAGTCCACTGAGGTAAGTATAAACCGCACAGTAAGTAGAGAAGAAAAGTCACCTATCTCACACTATATGGGTTGAGGTACAAACACTTGGGCAAGGGAAAGACCAAATCCAATATTGCACATGTAAGTCCATCACAAAGAAGGGGAAAGGGAGTGGGGAGATGGAGAGAGGGAGAAAGGGGAGGAAATAGAGGGAAACAATGGCATTGGAGAAGCAGGGCACTAATCCATCCAGGGAGGTGTACTGTTGATGCCTTCACAGAAATGGAAGTGTGAGTGCAAGCCCTACTACGGTATGCCAAAGTTAGCAGGCAACAAAACCACATGGAGCTACTCCTGAACAGAAAGGTCTAAAGGGTCAATAAGAGCCAAAGGGACCCTGTTCCTAGAAGTATGGGCTATAGAAGGCAACATGAAAGCTATGGGTTGGGGAGAGGGGCCAGCTTGCTGTGCCCACAAGGAAGCAAACCAAGAAGGAAAAATAGACAGTGAGTGACTAGACCTATACTGGAACACCAGGTCTTGAGGATGATGTCCCTACATGGAGCTGCTAAGGTACAGAGAGGACTGTAGGGCAGACAGCAGCCTGAGATATGATGTCTTCTCTCTGAAGCATACTGGGACAAAGGACGATATTGGAGACACATGGCAGGGAGTTTGTCCTGGCTGACATACACACCCCACACACAATGGAGAGAAGTAAGTAGGGAGCACAACCGATCAGCAATAGGGCAAAGCAAATGCACAAATCCCTGAGAAGTCCCTAGAATGGACTTCAGCCTAGAGGGACAGTTCCTTAACCCCTTGACCGGTGGGGAGATAGTGATAAAGGTTAGCATACAGACATGGAATTATGTATTCTTTTTTCTCTTTTTATCCAAGCTTTTGCTTTCTTTTCATTTTGTCCATTGTTATTGTTTTGCCTACCTATAAAAGAAAAATAAGGGAAGCAAGTCTGAGCAGAAACCAACAAGATTGATGGTTCTGGAGGGACTTGGAGGAAGGAGAAGGCAGGAGTAGGGAGCAGTGAGCAAACAACACTATAGGCAGGGGAAAAATAGGAAATTAAAATCAACAATGCAGAGGGTGTAGAGATCCTGGTGGTGCTGTAGCAAAAGCACTCAAGCAGAGAGGAATTCTAAGAGGAAGAAGAATGGTGAGCATGATGATGAGGCAGGAGGAAGGTAAAAGAAAACAGAAAAGATCGAGGAAGGAAAGCAATGGATAGAGTAAAACCAAAGATATCTATATGTGAATATATTAATTCATCAAAATAGAGGTATTGGCCTATGTACATATATTTATATGGCAATCCATTGAGGAAGCGGAAGGAGTAGGGCCTCTGCTCAAGCCCTCCTCAACACAAGAACACTCTGTTCTAACAACTTGACATTTCCTGATGCTCACCCTTCCACCATGATCAATGAAGTCAAAAGGGTGCATTAGCAAATGTGATGGTGCCCAGCTGATGGTGCCCAGCTATCAAAAGATATAGTGTCTGGGGTTTTAAAGGCTTAAAGTTAAACAAGCAGCCATCTAACAGAGAAGCAACAAGCCTACATGGAAAACGCACACCAGGCTGTGTGATCATAAGGTATCAACTGGATCAGGCATCAGAAGACCCAAAACAAATAATAATATTGTTGAGAATGAGGAGGATCAGAGCAGAGACCCTAAACCCATCTCTGGACAATGGGACACCCCCTTACAGAAGGGACACAAGGAAAGGATGAGTCAACCAGGGTGCAGTATAGCACCGACGAAACACACAATATTCTTCTGGTTCTCTGAGGTTTCCTCAAGCCCCTCTCTCATGGCACCAGCCTTTCATTTCTGGCTAGACCAGAGCATGGACACCTAGTACAGAGAGAAGCTCATGGCACAGGGACTCCAGGTCAAGTAAACCCCTCAGGAACAAAAATGGGAATAGTGATACCAAGAGGGTAGGGGGAAGAAGAGGTGAGATGGGGGTGGCAAAAGGAACCAAACAAAATGAAGGATGCATAATCCCCTACCCCCACCCTGAGATGGACAAAGAGAAATGTGGGTGAAGGAACACAGCAGTCAGTGTGAGATATGAAAATAATAATGATTTATAAGTTATCAAGGGTTCATGAAGGTGGGAGAGTGTGGAAAGAAGGAAAAAAAGAGGAGCTGATACTAAGGACTCAAATAGAAAGTAAATGTTTAGAAAATGATGGTGGCAGCATATGTACAAATATGCTTGATATAATTGGTATATGGATTGTTATAGTCATAAGAACGGTAAGTGCCCCCAATGAAATGATTTTGAAAAAAAAATTTTTAATCTATGCACAACCTGGTATACTTTTTATTTCTAGGTATTTATTTTTCTATTTTTCTTTGGTGGCAGGCACTTGCATTATATAATCAGTATTAATTTCTACCAAATTATATTTATGTATACACATACATTTATATATATATATAACCTTTTTGCATGCATGCTATAGCTTTTTAGTTTTCTTTACTAATTTTTGACACATTGAAACAAGAAACAATATTTATAAAGAATGAGTTCAATTATCTTTTCTCTGAGGTTACATTCTTTGTATTGTGGATAAAATTTTTCCATTCCAACTTGGATACATAGTGGAACAGATAGCATGTATAAAATGTATGAATATTTATATTTTTATTTTTTCATTGAATTTTGAGTACCAAATTATTACAGAACTTGTATTTATATGCCTTTACCCACAACAATAGATGTTTGATCCAAATAAAATGGTTTTGTTTTTTGGGGGGAGAGGGGCGCTGGGTGCTACCCAGTGCTACTCCTGAGAGCCCCGGCTGGATTTGAACCGTCAAGCCCACGGGCTGCAGTCCTGCACTCAACTACTTATGCCACCAGGGCTCAGCCCAATAAAATAGTTTTAAATATGTTTCTGTCATTAATAGATAGTTGTAGAAAATTTCTCTCAGTAATAGTTTTACACTTTTCTTAGTCTCGTTAGGAAAAGCAAAATTGTCAATCAAAACAGAGCCAGGTAAATGCAATGTGGAGAAGTAACCAGATGTTTATTTTAACTGTATTTGGGGGATCTCCATGAGATAATTTTAAAGCTTTCTTTTAGGACAAAGGATACTCATGGGGGCTCATTATGAAGAAATATTAAAACAATTGAAAATATTACTGGTGAAAAAAAGAACAAGAAAGTGGTGAACATGACATTTTTTTCCATGACAACATTGTAGTTTCTCATTCTTCGAGGGTATTTCAAAGGCTCCCCATTTCTAGATGAAACACAATTTGAGTCCTTCAAGGAGTCTCAGATTGCCATTTTGACTTGGTGTAGATCTAAGAATACAGAATTCTTTGAGGAAGGGTTAGTGAGAGGTAAAACCCATTTTGAGGAGTTTTAAATAGAGGTTATGTGAAAACAAGAAACAGGTTTGTATTTTGCTATTTGGATTTAATAAATATTTCAGTGGTTTTTGAAACAATGCTTGTTTAAAAATCACAAATAAAATATGGTTAAACATGTCATTGTCATAAATAGATGGTGGCAGAAAATTTACCTAAATATAACAAATGGTGCATTTAAAAGGCCCACCTTTTCATATTTAATCTAAAGTTAAATAATATAGAATAATATAGCAAGCTGATTCTTTAATTATAATAATTGTCTTAAATGAAGCAGTGACTATGAGACTAGAAAAGGATTGGGAAACGCTTTGCTCTGCTGTATACGGGGCCCCCGCAAGTCAGAGCTAGCTCAGTGGCACTGCAACCACACATGTATAATACCCCATGAGAAAAACGAAACAGTCCTGCTGCACTACACATACTTGTCACTAACCTGGGGCTTGCCACAATCGCATTGTTCCTTTCCTTCCAGGATTCCATTGCCACAAACCTCAAGGCCTTGTCTTCCTTGAATTGCCACCTTTGAAGCTCTCCGATTTTGAAGACAGGCAAATTCAGGCCATCTAACTATATTTTTAAATTCATCCAGGCTGCAACTGCTAAAAAACTTTACACCGTGGGATTGTCTAAAATTAAATTGTACTCATTAGACAAATGGAATAAAGTCAACACAGTGAATTTTAGATTATAAGACAATCTTATTTCCTAAATATATACTACATTTTTGTTTTTTCTCATACATATTACAAGGTAATATTTTACTTTCCATGTCCCATAAATCTGTTTAAATGTATTCTGTTAGATTTATTATAAAATCCAAATACCTGTCTTATCATCTCATGAGTTACTTCTTTTCTTCCATACATTTCTGGCTTTCATGTTTGTTTATTGGCTCTTTTCATGTTCTTTATTATACCTACCATCACTTACCTTTTAAACTTTTATAGTACAAACAACAACTCATCCAATTTTTATTTCCAGGTGATAATTTAATGAGCAAATTAAGCTAGTCCTTATCAAGCTATCAGTTTACTTCCTAACCTGAAGTTTCTCACAAGGTGTCTAAACAATTAATTAAGTTCTTTTTTTTCTTTAGTTCTTCTTTTTAAAATGTCAAAATAACTCATCTTTTTTTCAGGGAAACATATCAAATCCAATTTATGTAAATAGTACCTTTTCCATATTCTCTCTTCTATTTTGTTCTATTACTTTGTAGTTAGCATAAGCTGTTTTTCTTTATTCTCTTGTGCACTTTTAAACAGCACTTTCTTTCCAGGATGGAGTAATATAAAGTATTTTAAATGTACTTCTGATTCATTACAAGAGAAATGAGCAAAACTCCTGAGAAAGAGCAAATCTTTAGTGCGCAATCATTTCAAATTAATTCCAGCTCTCAATCCTAGTAACTTCCATAGTTATAATCAACAGCTACATTTTTATGCAATATTAAATATAGAATTATTAAGCACATTTCTCTACAATATATATTCATTCTGTTTAGTAAGTTATAAATAAAAATATACTCCGAAAAAATTCAAGTTATATTGAAATATGTATTTCAAAGACTACATATTTATGAGAAAGAAGATATATGTTTAATAAAAATAACATCTTACATTGCCTCTGGATTCATTATACATGTATTTACTGAACAGTAGCACTTGTAGATGTCATCATATGCTAATCCTAGATTAATTGCAAGCAATTGTGTCATAACAACTGAAAATTCCTCCAAAGTTGTCATCTTAGGATACTAATCAGGAAAAAAAGAACACAAATATTTTTGACCATATAAGCTAAACTCTAACAAAAATACAACATTAAAAACTAGTTCATCAAAGAAAAAACTTATAAATGTTAAAAAATAAATACATATTTTGCTTCAGTTGGGTATTTTAAATATAGAGTTTTCATACAATAGGATTAAAACTGTCAGACATTTAGGGTTTTACAAGTTAATTTTCAAAAAACTTGAAATTATTTTTGAGAAATATAATCTTTTTTCCCAATGACTCTATGAGTTTTCAAGAGAAAGAGTGACTTTCTAGTCCCATAAACAGTTATAGTCACAGAAACTAACAGGGGCAGTTCTATCCTGTTTTAGAGTGCCCATGAGTTAGAATTGACACCATGGCAGTGGATATATGAATTTTCAAGTTATATTTTGGAGAAATAGATTGTGAAGTGCTAAATTCACAATAAAAGTTTATATCAAAAAAGAAATGATAGGAGTAGTGCTATTTATATTTACAGTTTCAAGGTATAATAGGCAGCATCTTCTAGGCTGCACATATTTTATCTTAATAAATAATATTTGAGACTTTAGGAAGCATAGCAGTTGAGTATAAATCCCTAATCTCACAAAGCCCTGAAGGACCAGAAAGTACAAAGTTTCACTATCCAGTACAAGAGTTCAATATACAGCCCAGAAGAATCCTGAATAAATGGGAAACATAATTCTGTTAGGTCTACACTGGGACCAAAATTAATAACCACCACCACATGATAAAGAAGCACATTTTCTATAAGAGGCCTGCTCCTCTTCTTGGTACCATGAACCTCAGATGGCTCCAGAGAACATCATTAACATTCTATGCCCCCAAAGGATGAACGGTTTGCCAATATTAAACAAGACTTTAGCTCTGGATGAAATTTCAAAAACATACAATTTGCTTCATGAACTGTTCAAAGTGTTCTTAACCAAATCCTCTTTGGCCCCTGTAACAAATGGCAGCTGTAATCCCAGTAAACATACACAATGCCTCAGTAGGGGGAAATAACTTTGTCTCTAATTAAGAGTGTTGCTGCTGTAGGGATGAACAGGCCATCGTGCCTGTTGTGATCTTAGGCACAGCAGAAGGGAGTGCTTCACAACCCTGTGCCATCCTTACAAGTATTCCTGTGTCTGAACTCAATGCTGCAGCCAGTGTCGCTCCATCTCATTGAGGACCTTTCTCTTTGGTTCACGGCCATTCCACTTTTTTGAGGATGAAGCTGTCCTCCAGCAACTGGTCTCTCCTTATAACATGTCTAAAGTATGTAAGATAAAGATTCGCTGTGCTTGCCTCTCACGAGCAATATGGCTGTACTTCTTCCAAGACAGATCAGTCCTTTTGTCAGTCCATGATGCTTTCAAAATTCTTCTCCAGCACCCTAATTCAAATGCATGGATTCTTCTTCAGACTTCCTTATGCAATGTTCAGCTTTCACATGCATTTGAGGCAATGGGAAATACCAGGGCTTGGGACAGTATTGCCTTAGTCCTCAAAGTAATAAACTTGCTTTTCAATACTCTAAAGAGTTTTCATGCAGGAGCTTTACCTAATATAATGCATCATTTGATTATTGCTACTTCCACAAGCATTGATAGTGGATCCAAACAAAACAAAAATTTTGGCAAAATTTCTAACTTCTTTCCATTTGCCATGTCTAGTTGTCTAGTTGGTCTAGTTGTCATGACTTTGGTCTTTTTTGCAGTGAGTTGTAATCCATTCTGAAGGCTGCAATAATTGACCTTCATTAGCAAGTGCTTCAAGGTCGCCTTACTTTCAGCATGCAAGTTGTATCATCGGCATATCCGAGATTGTTAATAAGCATTCATCCAACCCTACTGACCCATTCTTTTTTTTATCATTTTATTGGGGGCTCTTACAATTCTTATCACCATCCATACATTCATCCATTGTATGCAAAGCACATTTGTACATTTGTTGCCATCATCATTCTCAAAACATTTTCTTTCTACTTAAGCCCTTGGTAGTAGCTTCTCTTTTTTTCATCTTGCTCCCCCCTCCCTCATGAACCCTTAATAATTTATAAATTATAATTGTCCTACACTGTCCAATGTCTCCCTTTACCCATTTTCCTGTTGTCCATCCCCCTGGGAGAGGGTTATAATGTAGATCCTTATAAATGATTCCCCTTTTCTACCCCACCTTTTCTCCACTCTCTCAGTATCACCACCCTCTCTATTGGTCCTGAAATAATCATCTCTCCTGGATTCCCCATGTTTCCCGTTCCTGTCTGTACCAGTGTACATCCTCTGGTCTAGCCCAATTTGTAAGGTAGAATTAGGATCATGATAGTGGGGGGAGGAAGCATTCAAGAACTAGAGGAAAGTTATATATTTTATTGTTGCTGCACTGTACTCTGTCTGGCTTATCTCCTCCCTATGACCCTTCTGTAAGGGAATGCTACTGACACATTCTTCTTTATATACACCAGATGCTCTATTTGTTCAACAAACAGATTAGACAAGTAAGGTGAGAGAATACAACCCTGATTTTAAACCATGTAATTTTCCCTTTTTCTGTTGCACAACTGCTTCTTGATCCATCTACAAGTTCCATATGAGCACAGTGAAGTATTCTGGTATTCCCATGCTTCTGAAAGTTATCTATAAATTATTATGACGCCAAAAGTTGGATGCCTTTTTCTGGTCAATACAACATAAGTAGACATCTTTCTGGAAACCTCTGCTTTGAACCAAGGTCCACATGACATCAGCAATGATATCCTCTGTTCTACGTCCTCTCCTGGATTCAGGCTGAACTAGCCATTCCTTTTCTGGTTCAATTTCTTTTGAATGATCTTCAGCAAAATTTTACTAGTGTGTGATATCAATGATATTATTCTGTAGATTGAATGATCTGATTGGTCACATTTATTTGGAATGGGTATAAATATGAATCCCTGTCAGTCGGTTGTCTTCCAAATGTCCTGACATTGTGATATTAGTCTAAGCCTTTCTTCCAGAATATGTTTCTGTCAGAACAACAAATAGTGGGGAAAACTATGTGAGCTGACACATAAAAAATTCAAAATTCTAATGTTCTGACCTCAATATTACAATGCACACAATGAATGGAAATTCTCCCTCAAATTAGCAGTGTATGCAGTTAAATGACTAACTGCAGATGACAACTAAAGGAAGATAGATGTGAAATAAAATAAAATTCATGGACTAAGCAGACATTGAATTCTAGAAATCAATTCAAAACATAAAATATCTGGGAAAACAAAATGAGTTATGAACTTCTAAACTAGATAGAACTTTTTTTCTCACATCACTGAGTCAATTTCTCTTCCCTAACACTCATAAGTGGTAAGGCAAAGTCCCCATACATAGCCATCCCACATATGCTCCCTTCAGTCATATATAATTTCCAGGCATTAATGAAATCACCCTTATAATTAACATCAAACATCTATCATGCATGTAAATGAAAACACACTGAGTCCAATTGTATCTGATATATCATACATGAACAAACGCATTCAATAAGCACAAAGAAAATAAACTGACAATCACAAACCTCACTTTTGTAATTGATCACATGGTCATAACCGATAGGTAGAACGACCTTCTTCTACTACCAATTCTGTATTACCTTTGCCCTTGGCAAGCACCTCAACTGGATGTGGTTTTTGTTGTGTGGTTTGTTTGTTTGTTTTGCCTGGTGCAGGTGGACACTGGTTTAGAGCACACACAGCCTCCTACAGAACATCACCCAGCTTCCCAAGTTGCTGCCATCTAACTGACAATGTAATTATGTCCATCATTCTATCAAGCCAGCTGCTTCAGGATGATGAGGAATATGATATGACCAGTGGGTTTAATGGGCCTGGACCCATTGCTGCACTGAATTTGCTGTGAAGTGAGTCCTTTGAGCTGAAGCAAGGCTACGTGAGATGCCATGTAAGTTGATGAGGCATTCTGTAAATCCATGAGTGGTAGTTTGGGCAGATGCATTGCATGCAAGGAAGACAAAATCATGTACAAAGTAGAACAAAATGCTACAGTGTGTTTCATGTTTTGGTTTTGTTTCCATTGAGTTTCTTTCCTGATGATCTGTCTTTCCTAGTGTGTGGTACCTTGAAGTCTTCTACTGTATTATTATTATTATTATTACTGCTGTATTGCAATAATGTTACTGTTCAGCTCTGTGATTAATGTATTTTGATGGTCTTTCATTGGATGTGCATATGTTTATTATGGTTATGTTTTATTGTTTTCTGTTGCTTTCATTATTGTGTATGACTTTTTGTCTCATCTTGGATTTTGTTCATGCCATTTTGCTGTGTGGTAATATTTTATATGTGTTGATTAATTGTTTTCCTAATTCTTCCTTTATTTCTGTGTTGTTCTGAATACTGTGTGTAATGTGTGGACTTCATGGGGTTTTTGTTCTGTACATTGATCTTATTTCTGCCTGAAGCTGTCATTAATTCACTCTCCAAAGTGTTTTCTCAGAGAATATAAAAGAAAACTCTGAGACTAGGAAAAATGTCATTTGCAACTACACAGTGAACAAGAGACTAATCTCTATCTAAAGTCTATAGAAAATGGCAATATTTGAATGAGGAAAAAAATGAAAAAAGTGAGCAAAGGACATAAACAGAAAATTCACCAAAAAAAGTGAGAACCAAGTGAGATCTAAAAAAATATGAAAACATGCTCATGATGAAGTAGCACATTGTATCAACAATGACAGCCCAATTTAAAAAAGAAAAATGCTTCAGGGAGAGGAAAGAGACTACACCAACCACACTCTCATGATAGTTCTATAAATATGTATAACCATTGAGATAAAGGGAAATAAAAACTCCAGATGATCCACCACAACCTCTGCATATACACACCCTAAAATATAATAGCTAATGCTAACAGACATATGCACTTCCTGATTCATCACAAGTTTGTTCACAATTGTAAGAATTTGGAAACAATCCAAGTGCCCATCAGCTGGAGAATGGGTAAGGAAACTTTGGCGTGTGTACACACTGTGGAATAGTATGAATGGCTAAAACACAATGACAAAATCATTAAGCACCTCATGACAGGGATAGACCTCAAGATCATTATGCTGACTTAAATTTAGTAAGTCACAAAAGGACAAATATCTTATGAGACAACTCTACAGATGAAAACCAAGACAAAGACTTTAGTACTCACTAGTCTATGCTAACACTATTGGAAGAAGGCTACCTATCCCATTAGACTGGAAGAGATTCTTACTTATGCCCATGCCAAGGAAAAGCGACTCCACAGAATAGAGAAATTGCTGAACAATATCATTGATAATTAGTATCATATACAAGGAAAATTTTGCTGAACCTTAAGTGATATCATTACTGACATCAAGAAGTATCCAGAAAAAAATGTTATTTTATTGGCTATGAAAACTGGGTGAATCATAACCAAGTACGTACTGTGAAGAATGGGGATTCCAAACAGTTCACTGTACTCACGAGGAACCTGTACATGGTCCAAGACATGGGTGTGGGAACTGAACACAAAAATACGAGCTACATATTTTAAAGTAGGAAAGGTGTGGGTCAGGGTTGTCACTATATTTATCCAATCTATATGCTGGACTAATTTGATAATCTCGACTGTATGAATTAGAATACTGTGGGAGTATGTGGAGGAAGGCTTGTAAGCAACTTTATATGCAGGTGGCACAAATCTGTCTGCCAAATGTGAGTAAGCACTTGCTTCCTTGATGCTCAAGGATTTCAGTCTTTGATGTGTATTATAACTTAGCGTAAAGGAAACAAACGTCCTCACAACCAGAACAAAAGAAAACCTCATGCTGAACAGGTGGGGGAAAGATTAAAATTGAGGATCTCATCTTACTTAGATTCAGATTCAATCGCACTGAATCTTTAGTCAAAAGATCAAATGACACATTGCATTGGGTAAGAGTGTTGCACAAGTTTTCTTCACGTGTTTAAGGGCAAAGCTGTCACTTTGCGGACTAGGGTGCAACTGACATAAACAATGGTATTTACAATGTTTGACTGACTCATGTGCATATGAAAGTTGGATACTCAATGAGGAAGATCAAAGGAAAATCAAGATATCATATCTAGGATGTTGGGCACATTATCAGAGGAGTCATGTTCCTGGAAAAAGGCATCATGTTTGGTAAAGCAGAAGGACAATGAAAAAGAAGACCCTTAAGATGAATTCACAAAATGGTTGCAAACGTAATATCCATTGTGAGCATGGGGCGGAACTGAGTAGTGCTTTGTTCTGTTGAACATAGTGTCAGTAGGAGTCAGAACTTACATGATAGCATCAACTACCGAAAGGAATAGACATTACTGGTTACCAAATAGGGAAATCTAAGGGAGGGGAGATGGTACATTATAATACAGGATTGAAAAATTTTGACTTGGATAAAAGGGAAAATGATGACCCTAAGAACGAGAAGAAACATCAAGAAGGGGGGAGGGGTAATGTTTCAGAGGGTGCAATTCAGACACATGGTTTGAACAGCTGAATACAGAGTTGGTGGTCTGAAATGTAAACCTACCACTAACTCACAATATTAAAAGATAGTAATAAAATAAAAATACTTAGAATTGAATGGAAAACTCAACAACTAAAAGAAATATTTTAAAAATCAACAAACCAGGCATACAAATATCAGAAGAAATGATAAAATGTGCTCCAAACAGAAATAGAAGAAATGGAAAACAGAAAAGCAATAAGGATGTAATCAACAAAACAAGTAGTTGACTTTTTGCAAAAGATTGATGATGTAACTGGCAAGCCTTTATCTGGAATGACAAGAAAATAACAAATGACTAAAATTTGTAATGAAAGTGGAGTCTGCAGCTAATACAACAGATTTTAAAGGGAAGATTAAAGTTTTATGAATAAGTCTTTGCCAATACTTGATAATGTAGATGAAATAAACCAATTATCACATGCATACAACCAACATAAACAGACTCAAGAGGAAACAGAAAAGTACATGTGAAGAGATTTATTCTGCTACAAAATTTTATTCCAGTAATAACAATGAACCAAGATTTGGAACAGATTGCAGAACTAGCTATCAGACAAACAGTTAAAGAAGAATTTATATCAACCATATACACACACTTTTAAAATTAGAGAGGAGGAAGAAATACTCCCTAACAGTTCTTATAAAGCCCGCATTACCCTGACACCAATCCCAGAAAAATAAACAAGAAAAGATCATTACAGACTAATATTCTTTATGAATCTAGATGGATCTTGGCTCAAAGCAAAGACTACCAGAAATGTTCTTTATGTTATCTATGTCAAATAATTTAGCTATGTGAAACAATTATAGATAACCTTCAGAAGATGGACAGTTCCAGAACACTTCATTGTGCTCATGAGGAACTTGTACATGGATCAAGACGCAGTTGTGTAAAAAGAACAAGAGGGTTTAAAATCAGGAAGGTGTAGATCAGAGTTAATCCTCTCACCTTACTTACTCAGTCTGTGTGTACGCTAACCAAATCATCAGAGAAGCTAGATTACTTAAAGAAGATGGTTACATCAGGATTGGAGGAAGGCTGATTAACAATTGGTGATATGCCCATGACACCATGAAAATGAGGAGGACTTGAAGCATTTACTAAGGAAGATGAAGGATTGCAGCCTTCAGTGTAATGACACTTCAAAGTAAAGAGGACCAAAATTCTCACAACTGGACCAAAAGATAATATCATAAGAAATGGAGAAAAGGTTGAAAGTGGTCAAGGATGTCCTTTTGTTTGAATCCACAATCAATATTCACGAAAGTATCAAGCAAGAGATCAAGAAACCCTGGAATGTAAAGCATGTCTGGAGACGGGGTATGGAAGAAATTTTACAAATGTGTTTGACATGATTGAACTATGGAATGGCATATGTATCAATTTCCCAGTTAATGGGGGGGGGGAAGCATAGATTCAGAAATGAATCCTGGGTGTGCACTATCCAGCTCCACCTTAAAAACATTTCATTCTTAGGCTCTGCTCCATTCTCAACTTCATGAAGCAATCACTGAAGATAAGGGCACTACAGCAAAGTAGGCTGTAGGAAGCAGATGGTGCCCAGCTATCAATCAAAATAGTGTTTGGGTCTTAAAGACATATATTCAAACAAGCAGCCATCCAAGCGAGAAGTCAACTGAGTCCACACAGAAAAAAGCATACCAACTTGTTTGATCCAAAGATGACGATTACAAAGGTCAAACATGGTGAAAAGTATCAGAACTAAAATTAAGAACACCCAGTGTGGAGAAGGCTATGTAGGGCAGTAGAAACCCCAAAGCCATCTGCAGAGTGTCTAGTGAGACCTACTGGTGAGCTATTGCAGACCTGCTCTAGCCAAAGGCAAGCGTTCCTAACAGCCTTACAGTCAAACAGAGACTATGGTAATCTTGACTATGTGGACAGAACTCAGTCCCAGGACAACTGTCCTTATATACATGACCTGAATTAGTACTGGGTGCAAGACTCTCTTAGTTGTCCTGTAAGTTGCTTCTTAGTTTCTCTTACTTGTTCTTCCCAGGCTATTTGGACATGGATGTGGTCTTCTCCCTCTTATATATAATTTTGCCTTTATAGTACTATGATCCTATCTTAATGTGACTTGTCTTTCACTCTTTTTTGTTAGGTTTCCCAGCTGTGAAGCACAGGAGTACAGTTATAATGATAAAAACTGACATAAGGTGTTATAGGAAATGCAGGTGTGTGGGGTGGGCAATAAGGAAGGAAGGGGATTTAGAGAGTAAATAATAAAGGGGGGGAGCACTACAACCAATCCTGATTGTGCAACTCTGTTTAAAGGCATTAAAACCATAAGGGAGTAGGGGGGCATCTAAGATAAATGTGGTAGTGATTGTACAACACCCCTTGATGTGACTGAACAATTGAACTGCTCAGTGGTACGATATGTGAACTATACACCAATAAAACTGTTGGAAGGGAAAAAAAAGATGCATTGCATTAGGTAAATCTGCTGCACAGAATCTCTTTATAGTACTGAAAAGCAAACATGTTACTTTGAGGGATAAAGTGTGTCTAATCCAAGCCCTGGCATTTTCCATTGCGTCATATATGTGTAGAAAGCTGAACACTTGTGGCAGTCATGTGCTTATGTTAATTTATAATTGAAATGTAGGAGTGGAGTCTGGCCTGTTAATCTGGAGATAGCCATTGAGTAGCCGATGAGGCCTCTGTGTGGGCATGGCTTTCTCCTGAGACTTCTGGGAAATCTCGTGGTGTTTCCCTCATGAAGATGAGAAGCTATCTTCCCCAGTTGTTGGGAGCTGGTTTCAGAGACAATGAATCATGGACAAGACAAGCTGGCAGTGTTTGAGAAGCTGGAGGAGCAGGTGGAGAGACCACACAGCTTTGCCCTGATGGAACAAGACTTCTGAAGCTGGGGCCGCCGGATGGAGACCTCTGCTAATGATGAGTTGCTTCTGCTGTTGAGCTCTGGAGGCGAGGTGCCCTGCCAGCACTGGGATTCTGCACCCACTGACCTGTGATTTCATGAGTCGGAAGAAGACTTTATAGACTGATTTCGGGCATATGGGTTAATGCTGGGCTTATGACTTTGAACTGGACTGGGCTGGGATGCTTTCTCCATGTCCCATTCCTTTTGTATATAAACCTTTTTCTTATACCTATATGCGTGTCTCTGAAATTTTGTTCCTCTAGTCTACCCAGACTAACACAACACTGAACAGGAAAGACCAAAGAAGAATCAAGGTATTTGAGTTGGGGTGCTTGAGAAAAATGTTGAAAGTACCATGGACTCCTAAAAGAAAAAAACAACAACTGATCTTTCTAGGAAGGGGTACGTCCAGAGTGCTCCTTAAAGGCAAGAATGATGACACCTCCTCTTAAACATTTTGGACAAGTTGTCAGAAGATACTAGTCACTGGAAAAGGATATCGTGCTTGCTAAAGTGGAGGGACAGTGAAAAAGAGGAATGCTCTCAGCTAGATGAAATGACACAGCAGCTACAACAATGGCTCAAACGAGGAAAGAAGTGGAAGGAAGGCCCAGGATCAAGCAGCGTTTCATTCTTTTGTGCATAGGGTTGCTATGGGTTCAAATCAACAACAATCTGCTAACAGAGTTGAAAAAAGTAAAGAAAGGATAATGGTGATAATGACACAGGATGGTGTATAACATTATCATCACTAAATCTCACGTGTGAAGACTGTTGTAACAGCAAATGTTTTTTTTAATTATTTACCACAATATAAAAAATGAAAAAAATCAATATTTCAGTCTCTGAATCTAAAATACATATGTACAAATTTTTTAAAAGATAATAGGGTATACAATGCAAGTACTTTTGTTCCCTAATATGAAGATTAATTTTCACAGGGGTTATGATTAATGAGAAAATGGGGCCAAGAATGCATACCAGAGCTATTCCTACAGCCAACTTTGGATTGCATGCCACTCCATTATATGTTGCTCCCACATAATTAGGATGGTCCTTGTAACTAAATTAAAAAGATATAATTTGGTGGTTAAAGAAATGTTAAATTATCAATGATTGAATAACACTTAAAAACAAAATCCCTTAATAAAGCCTTGCTTACTTCAAAGCAAAATAATGACATGTTATGCTACCAATCATTTTCACTGTGTGATATTATTTAATAACTAATAAAGCCTTGCTTACTTCAAAGCAAAATAATGACATGTTATGCTACCAATCATTTTCACTGTGTGATATTATTTAATAACTATAATTATTGAATGCAAATGCTATTTTAACATACACGATTGTCATACCAAAGCCTAGCAGTATCTAATCTTTCCACAGTTCATTATCACTAGCTGTAGATAGCACTATCAAGTGCAATCAGTAAATTTTGACTTCCATGATGTAAAACTATGTGACACTGTGAAAACCCCCAAACTGAATAAAACATGTTAATTGTAGAAAAGGAGAAAGTTTGGCAGCATCCAGTAAACTCACAAAAAAGGAAGCCAGGATATAAATCTTTTACCTCACAGGAGTTTAGCTGCCCCTAAATCTCTGAAACTGATGCTTAGATTTTCCCAGAGTGTGTGTGTGTGTGTGTGTGTGTGTGTGTGTGCGCGCACGCGCGTACGCGGGCACACAAGCACGCACACGGGGGTGCTGGGAGGGGAACGACAGATAACTACTTTTTTTACATATTGTTTACGTAGCTTTAAGCTGTGTTATCGCCTTTAGAATCTTGACTAATCAATTTGATATTAGAAACTATGTAATCATTCATAAAAGATACAGAATAACTATGTGTTAAGTCAGTATTTCTGGTGATCATAGAGTTAGTAATCTGGTTCACTCCAGATTATCTGTTGGTTATCTGTTGTAACCAAATCAAAATTATAGGCTATTATCACAATATCTTAGCTATCTTCCACTTAATATTAAAATATTAACTTCATTTATTTACCTTTGAGGAAAACTGAACATCATGGATGTCCTTTTTATCCCCATGTTTTCCATCTTAAATTATGACTTGACTTATCTAATTCCTTTCACCCTTATCAAAAGAAGCCCTGATGAAACAATGGTCAAAGCACGAGGTGGCAGATCAGAAAATCACCTGTGGCAGGCCACATTTGGAGAGATGCAACAATTGGCATCAGAAAATGATTCCCTGCATTGGAAAACTAATGGGATTCTCTCCTCTATCCGTTCGGGTTGCTATATTTTGGAATTAACTCAGTAACAGTGGGCATTGATATCAAATTTTTATATTTTGTATACTGTCCAACTAGAGTTTTTTTTTTATTGTTGTTGTTTTGTTTGGGGGGACATCACTGCCTCTGGTGGTTGTGGGAACTACCCAGCGCTGCTCCTGAGAGCTGCTGCTGGATTTGAACCACTAAGCCCGCTGGCTGCATTCCCACACTCAACCACTTATGCCACTGGGGCTCAGCCCCAACTAGAGTTTTTAAGGCGTAAATAATATATTGTACATGTAGTTTTGCTTGCTAACACATCAGAAACGCTGACAGACCTTATATCAATACAGAATAAAGAGCTTACATCAACAAGTATGCCATATCCTGAGGCCTTTGAGCCCAATATGTTTGTTTCCAAGCCAAAAACCTTTGTAGTACATCATTAGCATCTCCATTAGTGGTTATCTTATTTTTGTCTGACCAGAACTCCAAAGAAGAAAGCGTAATAGTCATTTTCAACTGGGAAAACATCTGAAAATAAGATACAGGATATGCAGATATGGGTAAGGATAACACTGTATCTCTATGCATAATACAAATATATTCAATTCACTATTTTTAAGGATTTTATTCTACTGATGGATGAAATTAATTGCTAAGACTCTTACTTTTAATTCTTAAAATCCTCTTAATCCAAAATGATTTTACATGAACAATGCTACTATATGTTTAATGCGGTAGTTAGAGTTTTTAAATCAACTTGTCAACAATACACGCCTTGCTAGGGATGGAGTCAAACCTATCAATCAGATCAAAGCCTAATAGGGCTTCCTCAGTGGGTGTGACCTCCTCGTAAGGAGGACCCTAAGAGAGAGAAAAGCTCCCTGGAAATGGCCACTCGGAAAGCTGCTGGAACCTTGCCATGTTTCCACTGACCTCGGATCCACATGGGCCTCTGAACCCACCGACCTGTGCTCTTCCTGCATTCTGCAAACTTTGATGTTTGTCTGTGAGTGTGAAAAGGGACTTCTGGTCTAGTAGTGAACTTATGGACCTGAGTTAAACTGAGCTGGGATGTCTTCTTGATATGAAACTATTTCTCTACCATAAAGCTCTTTCTTATACATATATGAGTACCTCTGGATTTATTTCTCTAATCAGTTCGACCTAACATACTGAGAAAAAAGAATTTTACTTTAAAAACAGGATATAAATACTTACAGTGTTGATAAGACCAAGGATCTGGACAACTTTCTCAGCTGCAATTGCTATATTAGAGCCCATATAATCATACTGAAAGACAAATGTTGTTTCTTAATCACTAGTCTAATTATGACTATTGTGTTTAAAATGAATATGAAATATTAGATTAGTGCAGTTCTCAAATGAAGAGGCAAAAGTGACATTAATATTTGGCAAGAGCTTACTAAATTATAGGCATATCCTAGAGAATTTGCATATTATTCAGTAATATTAGAATAAGATATTTGTGATTAGATTCCTTTTTCACAGATGTAGAAATGAAGGGTAAAGTAGTTAATGGCACAGAATTACAGGGATAGTAAAGATGTATGAAGACTGAAAATTCATTTCTAACTAATTCTGATTCCAATTTAATCTATCATATTATGGTGCTGTATTTGTCATCATCCCAAGATAGGAACATGAATAAACAATGCATATCTGCAATAGAGATATAAGCATCAAAGGAGTGAACAGCTGTATGAATATAGCTCCATGTAAGGGAAAATGTCATAATATTTTCTCTGAAATTCTAGGTGTATGCTAAAACCATACAAAGTGTCAGCTTGAGATCATCAGTAATCTGCAGCTAATTGACAGAAAATAACAAGCACTATTCACTAGAGTGTCAGATACACATGAAAGCGGGCTGGCCTTCATGACACCTTTAAAGGCTAGATTATAATGCTTTTGTGCATGTAAGTCCCAAATAACTGACGCAGTGGTTGTAGCAGTCACCTAATCTGATGTCACTTTGAGGATTAAGGATGTAGGGGTAGAGTCTAGCCTGTTAATCTGGAGATAACCAATGAAACCTCTGTGGGGGCATGGCCTTCTCAGAAAATTCCTTCTTGGAGGCCAACACCCTGTCTCCTGGTTCACTTGTTTGGAGACTTTCTACTGACAAGGCTCACTCCCTGGGCGACATTGCAGCTGACAAGACACACGGCAGCATGTTGATAGATCCTGAGCCATGGAAACTAGAGGAGCCACAGGGAGACCCCTGCCAGCACTGAGATGCTTCTACCGCCACATGACTCTGCACGCACTGGCCGGTGATTGCCCTGTTGTTATTTCATGTGATCCGTGAGTCTGAAGAGTCTGAGATTGGTATCAGACATATGGGCTAATATCAAACTTATGACCTTGGACTGGACTGGACTGGGATGTTTTCTCAATGTTCAATTGTTCTTATATATAAAACTTGTCTTATACACACATGTGAGTTTCTATGGATTTGTTTCTCTAGTCTACCCAGACTAACACAGTGGTTATGTGGTGGGCTGTTCACTACAAGGTCAAAACTTTGAAAGCACCAACAATGCTATGGGAAACAGACAGGTGTTCTACTTCCAAAAAGATTTACAGTCTCCAACTATAAGGTGATCAGTTTATTTTAATCAAGTTCATGACCAAACAGGTGTGGGGAGATAGGATCATCTCTAAGAAGGGAATTTTGCTTCTGCAGATAGGTAAACAAGGAAGGGAAGTCTATCCTTGTAAAAAATGCTTCATATTACTTACCTAGACGCCTAATGGGAGAATCACCCAATATGATGTTTCTAATCATGTTTTCCTCCCCACATTTTATTGGGAGCTCTTACAGATATTATAACAACCCGTGGTTCAATGAAATCAAGAATAATTGTACAATTGCTGGCACCATCATTTTCATAACATTTTCTTCCTTCTTGAGCACTTTGATATCATCTTCCCTTTATCTCCTTCCTCCCCCACCCTATCCCCCAGAAATCCTTATTATATATGTGTGTGCTTATACCCATATACACCTACTCTATATGGACATATTAAATATATATATATACCTTTTAATTTTTTAATTAAAAAATGTGCATCAAGGTGAAGTATAGCACTGCTGAACCATATGCTCTAGTTCTTTAATATTTCCCCTACTATTATGGTCTAAGTTTTACCTCATTAATCACATTAGATGTGTGTATATTCATTTACATAATAAAGATTATTTGATGCATGAAATCCAAGATAGATAAGCCCTTCAAAAATAGTAATGAGAGGAATGATTCCCGAGTACATAGAAAGAGAGTGGAGAGGGGGAAATGATAGAAATGATGACTGTATAACACTACTCCAGGGGAAAGAGTAACAGAATGGTAGGTAAATGGATACATTGAATGGTAAGATACAGCAAAAATAAGTAAATGAATTGATGATGATCATGCATTTTTTTACCAAGTTTCTATTTAGCCCTCAGTGACCCTTCACTGTGTGCTATAGGCTTATAACTAGGTTTTAGATTTTGTCTTTTCAAGGTGTACAGTCTTCTTCCTATTCCAGTCAGAATGATGTGATTTGAAAACCCTTAAGAGGGCCAGACTTCACCTTGAGAGCATCTGTTGCAGATTCTCACACAGAAAGCTCACTGTCATCGAGTCCCTGCCAAGTAATATTCATTTGGACTTCTCGCTTTACTGTGAAAGGAAGCGCAGGACGGCTATGCCAAGGCCATGGTTTGGGGAATCTGGACACTTGGTTCAACTCTCTTGCACTGTAGGTTGCCCAATCATGGGAAATTTAAGGCTATGATATACTTGCTATTTCCATACATTTCTGTGATATGCAACAGTGCTACAGACATAGATGTGCGTTAGCAAATGAGTGTTGATGGAATTTTTCCTTGTGTCTAACCCTCATTTCTTTCATAAACAGTGTTTAACTTTTAAGTATTAGTGAACATTCCACATATTTTAGTCTAAAAGACTTTCACATACATATATCTTCCTTATCTCAATGGCATGTTCCATTCTATATAATTGGCTAAATTAATAATTCTATTACGAGAATGGCCAAATGCCTCAAGAAGAATATCTAAATTATTTCCCAACAAATGGATAATGTTTCCTCTAAAGTAGAGCAGGGATATATATATAAACTTCAGTTAATCAGATGAATTTTGAGCTTACACTTAATCAATGTCTTATTCTAAGAACAATTAGTTATTACAGTGTGGGTTTAATAAATTAAAGATCCTAATGAAATCTCTAATAAAAGAAGCCATTTGTGGTTGGTGGGAAACATACAACAGAAAAAATGATAAAATAAATAAAAACTAATGCTAAAGTATTTCATTTGACCAATGTAATAAATGATGAACAGAAGAACGAATAACTAATGGGACATACTCAACAAAATTCCAACATATGAATAAATCAAAGCACATGATTACCACCTGTAGTAGACATCGATCAAACACTGATGGGATTAACCAATTTACAACTGTAATAAAAGGCAAAAGTGGAGAGGAGAAAGTAGGCTGAATAGATTTTAGTGACCTCAGATTAAGGAGCAGTTCTGATACGTTCTAATTCTAATGCATGAGGTGCTGGTTTATGTCAAACGCTATTACCAAGATGCAGCAATAAAAAATAGATTTAACTGCAACAGTGTATTTGTTCATGAACTTTAGTAATTAGGCAAAATTTTAACTAGATATGATGTAAACATTAAGAATAAATTGAATATGAATAGAACATACAAGAGTTGATAAGCTAACCTATATGAAACATTAACTATGCTAACATATGCACACCTTATATAGGTACATTTTTAATTGCATAGAATGTGCTTTTAATAAAATTACATGTTGCTTTTCTCATCTTCCCTTTCCTATTATTATTTTTATATTAAAGTAACCAAATATTTCTATTTTGAGCAAAATTTAAAACATGAAATTCATGAAGAGGCTATGCAAATATATCCATCATATATACAGAGAAGATTTTATATGTTTGCTGTACTTAAGTTCTTACTAAAATTGTTTTTATAAAAATATTTCCACACCCAAAAATGTATGCTTGTGACTTACTCTTCCCATTTTATTTTGTTTGTTTGTTTTTTTGGGCATCACTGCCCTCTGGACTCTTCCCATTTTAACAGTATAGAGCATTCGCCTTTAAACTCAAGTGATTATAAAGTATAGGATACTTTTAAAGCAAAAATATTCAATTGAATAATACATGAAATAGTTTATATGTTTTAAAATGAACAAAAAATTTAGAAAAGGGTTTTCACCGAGATTTTAGTATCCATCTGAGAATCCCTTCCTAAACCCAAAGCCAACTACCCCCATGTTGATTCTGTCTCATGGTTGCCCTGAGGAAGGACAGGGTAGAACTGCCCATGAGTTCCTAAGGCTGTAAACCTTTGCAGAAGCTGACTGCCAGGCCTTTCTCCTGCTGTGCCGTTCGTTAGCGCTGCATCATAAAGGATCTTAGAAAATATTGATTATAATCCTATATTTAGTATAATGGACTATACTTTAGTAGAACCTTTCTGTACTGAGTTATACAGGGATAAATAAAAATTATCTTTTGAAATCACAAAGTCATTTCATAAACAGAA
>PVJH01023032.1:0-35590 GCA_004026705.1 Nesogale talazaci | reverse complement strand
GCTCATACATCGTTTTTCACAATATATAAATAAGCATACTCGTCAAGCACCCTCACATGTTCACTTCTATTATTGTTCTCCAATTGTCCACCTTTTCCCTTAAGCCCTTAGTATAGGCTTTTCCATTCCTTCCCCTCTTCCCCTGGTCTCTCCTCCCCACCAACCCTCAATACTTTATACATTGTTATTGTTTTGTCATATCTTACACTGCCCAACCTCTCCCCCAAACCACTCCTTTGATGCCCATCCTTCAAATAGGAGCTTGTGTATATATACGTGCTGTTGGTTCCGTCTCTCTAGCCCCCCCCCCCTTCTCTACACCCTTCCAGTATCTCCAATCTAACCATTGTCCCGAAGGGGCCCATCCATCCTGGTTTCCCCATATCTCCAGCTCCCCTCTATGCTAGGGTGACTTCTCCAGTCCATCTGGATTTGCAAGGTAGAGTTGGGACCATGATGGTTGGGGGGCGGGGAGGAAGGCTTCAGGAACTAGAGAAAACTTGTATGCATCATCACTGCCCAGCTGCGCCTTGACTGGTCTGTCTCCTCCCCGTGACTCCCCTGTAAAGGGGTGACCAATTACCCACTGGTGGGCCTTAGGTCCCCACCCTGCTCTCCTCCTCCTATGTAATGATGTGATTCTTGTTCTTTGGTGCTCGATATCTGCTCCCTTCAGCCTCTCTTGATCACATATGCTGGTGTGCTTCCTCCATGTAGGCTTTGCTGTTTCTGTGCTGAATGGTGACTCGATTATCTTCAAGTCTTTGAGACTCCAGGCATTCAATCATTTGGTAGCTGAGCACCATCGTTTCGTCTATTCTGTTTGCATTTGTCTTCCACGATATTGGGAGTCAATTGGTCCATTGATTTTGATTTTTGTTCTTTGATACCTGATTGTTTCAGCACCTCATGATCGCATAGGTAAGTGATCTTCTTTTATGGTGGGTTTTGTTGCTTCTGAGCTAGATGGCTGCTTGTTTATGCTCAAGCCTTTAAGTCCCCGGATGCTCTATCTTTTGATAGATGGGCCCATCTGCTTTCTTCACCACCCTTGCTCATGCTCCTACATGTCCTCAATTGGTACATTGGGGATGTGTGCACACAGTGATATATGTTTGTTTTGTTTTGTTTTTCCGCCCCATTTGATGTTTATTGCCTAGACCTTTCACCACTTTCACCACCATCTGAGCATGCTGGCTGTTGTGCTTCTTCTGTGTGGCTGTGGTCTCTTCTTAGATAAATGGTCTTATGTTTATCTTCAGACTTTCAAGACACTTGATATATCCTTTGATGGCTGGGCACCTTCAGCTTTCTTCACCACATTTGTTTGTGCACCCATTTTACTTCCGTGATCGTGTTGGGCCATTGAGCCTCGAGGAATGCCAGATTCATAGAACAAAATGTTCTTGCATTGAGGGAGCACCAGGGTGAGGGCCCAAGGTCCACCTGCTACCCTAATATTTGGCCTATAGAAATGTTCTTAATTTTATTCCCATCTTTTAATAGATAGCTGTATCTATGTATGGACATACCTATGTTTAGACCTCTGAATGTGCCCTTTGCCTTCTAGCTCTTTCCTCTATTTCCTTCCATCTCCCTCCTGTCCCACCATCATGTTCCACCTTCGTTGGCATTTCATTGTTTCCTCATAGATTCATTGTCCTTGCTTAATCCTGACCAGACCTGCCATGCCCTCATTTCCATGGATTCCCGACCACTTATTGCTCGCCCAACCCATCCATGTGTTTGTCCTCCCCGCCCTTCTCCTCGTCTCTCTCGTGCCCCCAGGAATCATTTGCCCACTCCTTTCTGTGGTGCAATGGGTCTCCAGTGGGATGTATTCCTCTGAGCATCATGTGTCGGCATGGAGCTTGGACCAGCTCTCTTTTTCTTCCTCCCTTCTTTTCTTTGTCCCTGTGGGTGTGGAATGCTGGTCCCTCCCCCACCGTGTTCTCTGCCACACCCACTACTAGGGATGGAGTCCATCTGACTCTGGTTGCATCCGGCTCTATAGCTCTCTTTTCTTGCATTCTTCCATGCATCCACATTGTCCTCATGGTTGGGTGTTTCGTGGTAGGAACTGCTCACCTACTCCGGTTTCTGTGGAGACAAGACCCAAACTCCCTCCCTGGGTGGATTAGTGCCCCGTTCCCTCTGTTATCCTTCACTTTTGAACTCCCTTTTAACTCCGCTCTACCCCCTCATCCTTCCCCCATTACTATGTTGCATCCAACTTGTACCTCCCTGGGTTTGGTCCTCCCTCCTCCCCTTACCCTATCTCTTGGGCCAGCTAATATGGTATATAGGAGTCTTCTTTTTTATACTCACCATACTGTTTCTACTTTCCTCAGGGGGCCCATGCCGTACTTATCCTTTTGTGATTGACTGACTTCGCTTAGCATAATTTCATCCAGTTCTTCCCATGCAGAGATGTGTTTCATGTGCTCATCAGAGCTTTTGAGTTTGGCATAGTACTCCATTGTGTGTATGTGCCAGAGTTTGTTGATCCATTCATCTACTGATGGAAATTTAGGTTGCTCCCAACTCTTTGCAATTGTGAATTGTGCTGCAAAAAACATTGACGTGCGTACCACTGGCTGTGGTTTATTTCTTGCCTCTGCTGTATATATACCCAAAAGTAGGATAGCTGGATCATAAGGTAGCTCAACTTCCATTTTCCTTAAGTATAGCCAGACTGCTTTCCATAGTGGCTGTACATATCTACACGACCACCAACAATGTAGAAGTGTTCCTATTTCACCACATCCCTTCCAACATTTGTTGCACTCTGATTTTCTGATCTGGGCTAGCCTCAAGGGTGTTAGATGATATCTCATAGTTGTTTTGATCTGCATTTCTCTGATGGCTAATGAGTGGGAGCATTTTCTCATATGTTCATTGGCCATGTGGACCTCCTCCCTATTGAAGCTTCTTTTCATTTCTTTTTCCCATTTCTTCAAAGGGTTATCTGTTTTCCTCTTTTTGCAGGAAACAAGGGTATTGTAGATTTTTGTAATAAGCCCTTTGTCTGTTTTAGCATTACTAAAAATCCTCTCCCAGTCTATGGGTTGCCTGGCTACTCTCTTGGTAAAGTCCTTTGATGCACACATGTATTTTATTCTTAGTAAGTCCCATTTGTCAATTTCAGGTTCCCCTTCATGTGTACCCTCTCCTATTGCAGTTAGCCTTTGTATTCCCTGGGTCAAGGTTCTTAGGTTTTCCCCGATTCTCTCACTAATGGTTCTGATGGTTTGTGATTTTACTTCCAGGTCTGTGATCCACCTTGAGCTTGTTCTTGTGCATGGGGTGACAATGAGATCCTGTTTCATTTTTCTACATGTAGATTTCCATTGTTTCCAGCACCATTTGTTGAAAAGGGCATCACCCTCCCACTTGATACTTTTGGGGCCCTTGTAGAAAATCAGTTGTCTATATGCTAATGGTTTTATTTCTGGGTTTTCTATTCTTTTCCATTGATCTGTGTATCTGTCATTATGCCAGTATCATGCTGTTTTGACCACTGTGGCTTTGTAGTAAGTGTGAAAATCAGGTAAAGCCAGCCTTCCGACTGTGTTCTTATCCTTGAGGAGATCCCTACTAATCCTGGGCTTTTTCCCTCTCCGTATGAAGTTGGTGGTCAGTTTTTCCAGTTCTCTGAAGAAGGTTGTTGGTATTTGGATTGGGATAGCATTGAACTTATAAAGTCTCCTGAGTAGGATAGACATCTTTACTATATTGAGTCTCCCAATCCATGAGCATGGGATATGCCTCCACTTGTGGAGATCACTTTTCGTTTCCTGTAGTAGGGTTTTGTAGTTTTCCTTGTATAGATCTTTTGTTTTTTTGGTTAGATATATCCCAAGGTACTTCAATTTATTCTTGGCTATTGTGAATGGTACAGCTTTCTTAATCTCCCCTTCTGTGCTCTTGTCAGATGTGTACAGCAGACCAATCGACTTCTGTTTGTTGATCTTGTATCCTGCTACTCTTCCATATTCTTCTATCGCTGTTAGTACTCCGGATGTGGAGCTCTTGGGATTTGGGATGTAGAGGATCATGTCATCAGCGATAATGGTAATTTGACCTCCTCCTCTCCTGTTTGGATACCTTGGATGTCTTTTCGTTGTCTTATGTTATTTGCTAAGACCTCCAGTACTATATTAAATAGTAGTGGGGATAAGGGGCATCCTGGTCTAGTCCCCTTCTTCAGTGGGATTGATTTAGTCTTTACTCTGCTGACTATTATGTTAGCTGTCGGCTTCTCATAGATAGCTTGTATTAACTTGAGGAGGAACTGTCCTTCTATTCCTATCTGTCTGAGTGTCTTGATTAGGAAAGGGTGCTGGATATTGTCAAATGCTTTCTCTGCATCTATGGATATTATCATATGGTTCTTATATGAACCATATCTCATATGGTTCATCTTATCAATATGATGTATAATATTGATGGATTTATGGATGTTAAACCATCCCTGCATCTCTGGGATGAATCCTACTTGTTCCTGGTGGATTATGCTTTTATATATTTTTGTATTCTATTGGCCAATATCTTGTTGAAGATTTTTGCATCTATGTCCATTAGTGATATTGGTCTATAATTCTCTACTCCTGTGGGATCCTTTCCCTGGTTGAGTATCAAAGTTATACTGGCTTCATAAAATGAGTTGGGACGTTTTCCATCCTTCTCTATACTCTGGAAAACTTTGTGGAGGCTTGGTGCCATCTCCTCCCTGAAAGCTTTATAGAATCCCCCAGTGAAGCCATCTGGTCCAGGAGCTTTTTTTGTTGGTATATTCTTGATAACCATATCTATCTCTTCTCTTGCTATGGGTTTGTTTAGTTCCTTAACCTCTATCTGGGACAATCTAGGGAGGGTTTGTTTTTCTAGGTATTTTTCCATATCTTCCTGATTGTTAAACTTGTTGGAACCTTTTTGATCCCTTCTTCTGTGGTCTTGTCCAATGTATATAGTGGTTTACTAGACTTCTGTTTGTTGATCTTGTAACCTGCCACTCGGTCATTTTCTTTTATTGCTTCCAGTACTCCTCTTGTGAAACTTTTTGGATTTTCCATATATAAAATCATATCATCTATAAATAATGATAGTTTTATGTCTTCCTTCCCCAAACCTTTGATTTCTTTTCATTGTTCTATATGATTAGCTAAGACCTTCAGTACAATGTTTAATAGCAGTGGGGACAAGGAGCATGCATGTCTT
Source organism: Nesogale talazaci (assembly GCA_004026705.1). Lineage (NCBI taxonomy): Eukaryota > Metazoa > Chordata > Mammalia > Afrosoricida > Tenrecidae > Nesogale > Nesogale talazaci. Next base: position 30,370 of record PVJH01023032.1, on the reverse strand, counting down.
GTTCCCCTTTTTCAGAAGGATTGGGCTCATCTTTTTTCCATTGACTACCCCATTGGTTGTAGGTTTTTCATATATAGCATGTTTTTATATTGAGGAAATTTCCTTCCATTCCTATCTTCTTGACTGTCTTAAACAGGAATGCATATTGAATGCTATCAAATGCTTTTTCCTCATAGATTGATATTATCATGTGTTTCATATAATTGTTCTTGATGTGATGAATAATACTAATGGTCTTTAGTATGTTCAATCATGCCTACATTCCTGGTATGAATTCCAGTTGGTCATTGTGAATTATTGTTTGATATACTTTTGTACTCTGATGGCCAGCTAAGGATATTGGGATCAATGTTCATGAGGGAAATTGTTCTGTAGTTCTCAATTCTTGTGGGATCCTTGATTACTTTGGGTATCAGAGTTATACTAGCATCATAGAAAGAGTTTGCGAGTTTTTCATCTTTTTCTATGTTCTGGAATAGTTTGTGTAGGATTGGTATCAGTTCTTCCTTGACTGCTTCAAAGAATTCTTCTATAAGCCATCTGGCCCTGGGAATTTTTTCTTGGTAAAACCTTAATAACCCAGTCAATCTCTTCCCTTGACATGGATCTATTGAGATTCTTGATATCCATCGAGGAGAGTCTAGAGAGGAATTATTTTCCAAGAATTTGCCCATGTCTGCCAAGTTTTTAATTCTTTGAAGTACAGTCCTTCATAGCATTGTGTAGTTATTCTTTTCATTTCATTAGGGTCCATTGTATTGTTCTCTCTTTCATCCCTTATCCTTGCTCTTGAAATTTGATTTTTCCCTAGTGGTCTGTTGATTCTATTTATCCTTTCAAAGAAACAACTTTTAGCAGCATTATTTTTTTCCCATAGTTTTCTTATTTTCCCTCTCCTGAATCTCAGCCCTAATTTTTATTATTTCTTTTTCTTTTGTTATTAGTGGGATTATCTTGCTGCCTCTGCTCTAGTTGCTGTAAATTTTGTCTCAGCATATAAGTCATAAGTCCCCCTTCCTCTTTTTAAGAGTGCATGCATTCTTTTGATGCCTGCTGTTGCTGTGTCCCATAAATTTTGGTATGTCATGTTCTCATTCTTAGTGGTTTCTAGAAATTTCCTAATTTTGTCTCTGATGACATTATGTTCTCATTCTTAGTGATTTCTAGAAATTTCCTAATTTTGTCTCTGATCTGGGCCAGTACACACTCCTTTTGCAATAGCGAGCTGTTCATCCTCCGAGTTCTTTTCCTTGTTTTCTTCATTATCCTTTTGTTGATTTTGAGCCTTATGGCTCAGTGGTCAGAGAGAGAGGTCTATATGATATCAATGGGCTTAAATTTATGTAGATTTGATTGATGCCTCAACATGTGGTCTGTCTTCGAATATGTGCCATGTGTGCTTGGAAAGAGTGTGATTTTTTTTTTTTGTATCTGGTTGAGAGCTCTAGATATGTTTATCAGGTCAAATCATCTAATTGTAGAGTTTAGATCTTTAGCCCCCCTTTTGAGTTTTTTTTTCCCAGTGATCTTTTTTTCTCAGAGAGCGGTGTATTCAAGTCACCTATTATAATAGTTGAGGCTGTGAATCCTTTTTCCATCTTTGGAGCATCTGATTGACATAGTCCACTGATCATTTTTCAATAACTAAATGTTTAGAAAGCTTAGTGTTTCTTGGTCTACAGTTGCCTTCAGCATTATACAGTATCCCTCCTTACCTCTTTTTATAGTTTGTACTTTCAGATAAAATTTATCTGCGATTAGGAATGCAAATCTTGCATTTTTTTTAATTAATATTTGCTTGGTACGTTTTTCTCCATCCTTTGATTAAGCCAATCTGTTAGCCTCTGTCTCTTAAGGCCTGAGTTCATGCCACTGATATTCAGGACTATTACTTCTTTCTGTGGACTGGTGGCATTTTATTCCACTTGTGTTGGGTGTTTTCCTATCTCCATTTTTTCCCATGGGCTGTGCATTTTTATTTTATTTTTGCCTTCTTCCATCATTGAGCCAATGTATCTTGAAAGCTATTTTCACTTTAATGGTCTCTGGGTGCAGTTTTTCGGTTTGGTGATGTCTTATTCATGCTTGGTGAGTTCTATTCTTCGGCCCATTTTGGGTCAGCAAGGATCTTTCATAGGCCTGGGTTTCTTTTATCATATTCTTTGAATTTTCCCTTGACTTGGAAGATTCTCACTTCTCCATCAACTTTGATAGATAATTTGGCTGGGTAGAGTATTCTTGGTTTTGTGTTAGTTTCCTGCAATTTTTTGATTATGTTGCTTCACTCTCTCCTCTTCTTCATAGTGTCTGCTGATAAATCTTAGCATATTCTTATCTGCTTGTCTTTGTATATGACTCCTTGCTTTTTCCTAGCTGTTCCCATCATTTTCTTCTTTTCCTCAAATTTGGATATTTCAACAGTTATATATCATGTTGACTTCTCCTTGGGATTCTGTATAGCTCGTGCTCTTTCAACTTTCGGGACTGTTGCATGGTTTTTATTCATTAAGCTAGGGAAGTTTTCCTCTAAAAAGTTCACCACTATTTCTGATGTTGATTTCTTTGATATTTATTTCTCTGGTAATACAATTATTTTGATGTTCTTTCTCATAGCATTAGGCATAGCTCTGAGATTTTCTTTAGCTTCTCTGAAGTACTAGCTAGACTTTTTCTCATGTTTATTAATTTCTGATTGGGTGTCCTCTAGGTCACTGGTATGGTTCTCTGCTTCCTCCATTTACTGGGTGAAGTTCATGAGTTTGCTATTAGTTTTTGTTATCTCACCCCTTGACTCTTGTATTTCCCTTTGGTGCATGGCCTTTATCTCCTCTACCATTTCAATTTTTTTTTCTGTAATTCTTCCCTCATGTTCTCTATGAGTCTTAGCAGTATTCTGAAGATTTCTATCTGTGGTAGATCACATCTGTATTTTCCATGACTGTCATTAGATCCAAGTGGTCCTCTGGAATTAAATTTTGTTTGAGTGATTGGAGCTAGGTGCCATTTCCCCTGGTATCTCAGAGCCCTGGGCTCTTTTTAAGGTTAGTGTCATGCTATTCTTTCTGTAGGTTGCCTACAGACAACTGCCTTGAGGGGAATTGTTTCACCTTTATCCTGTGTTTCCCTGTCACCTTGGCCTAAGCTTTGTGCTCCTGCCTCCCTCAGGCTTCTCCTGTGCATGTTGCAGTGTGATGGAAATTGTTGGCCCAAAGAAACTTTTGGCCTGACCACAAAAACACAATGTTCAGGATGGGGACTGGGTGATCTGTTCCTGATTAGGTACACTTCACATAGGTAGGCAGAGGGGAAGGAAGATCCTTTACTTCTGTTATGCAGATTCATTGCTCAGATCATGGGGTGGGTTAGTCCAGGTAGACCACAAAAACAAATTGATAAACACACATAGGGATATAAGGGAAAGATTTATATACAAGAGAAATGGAAAAATGATAAATCATCCCAACCCAGTCCAGTCCAGTCTTAAGTTTGATATTAGCCCATATGTCTGATACCAGTCTATAAAGTCTTCTTCTGACTCATGAGGCATGTGCAGTAGAAGCATCCCAACACTGGCAGGAATCTCCCCACGGCTCTTCATTTCTAGGGCTCAGGGTTCAACAGCAATATCCATTGGCAGTAGAAGCATCTCAGTGGTGGCATGGGTCTCTCTATGGCTTCTTCAGCCCAAGAGGTCTGATTTCAGCAGGGCAAGCCCATGTAGTTCCTCATCCAGCTTCTTGATTCTTCAGGAATCGGGATTGATCAGCATGCTATCATCTCATCTTGTCAGTAGTTTTTCTCTCAGAGACCTCAGACAAGTCTCTCTTCTCCAATTGGGCAATACTGGCAGACTTCCCAGAATTCTCAGGAGAAAGCCATGCCCACACCGGACTCCACTCTAAACTCCTAATCATGAAATTGAAACACGAGAACATGACTGCCACACAGGGGTGGGGTTGGGAGGTGGGGGGGATTGCTTAGGGAGAATGCAGAATTCCACAGCTGCACAAATGTGTGCCAGACTTGTGCCAAGGTAGGACATAAGTCTACACTGTTACTCTGGCTGGTGTGTGGCACCAGTTTGGGCAGAGCGAGTGCCCTGAGCACCACAAAAGAGACAGCCTATGGGCCTGGGACCTTGGAGTCAACAGGGAGTGCAAGCAATGGGGTTGAAGTCAGCTCTGGTTCAGAAAAGTTCTCTGAGCTTTCTTGGAGATCCATTGACAGCCTTGAGATAACTAGTTGTCCCCCAAATCTCTCCAGTCACCTATCTCCATGTATCTCTGTGTATGAGCTACCTACCTGGTCACTCTCTAGAACCTTCCCCTGTCTTTTCTTTAAATGGCATTATAATATAAACTGAAGGCATTCATTTTCAATAGTCCTTCATATCCTCTTCACTTTCAACCAGCATGATTGTGTCACCTGCATATGGAAGTTTGTTAGTGAGTATTATTCCAAGTTTAATGCCATTTTTCTTCATATAGTCCAGCTTCTTGTTTTATTTATTGAGCATACAGACTCAATAATTATTTTGTAAAGACACAGTCTTGGCATGCCTCTTTCCTAATTTAAACCATGAGGTAACCCCCTTTTCTGTTTTGAACATTGTCTCATTTTGTACAGGTTCCGCTTGAGCACAATGAAATATTATGGAATTCCATTTTTCCTCAATGTTTTCCATAGTTTAACATGATAGACAAAGTTAATAAAGCACAGCAAACACCATTCTATATTTTATTCTTGCTGCCAAAATCTACTTGACATCGGAAATACTATACTTCCTTCTATGTCTTATTCTGTATTCAGCTGGAATTTCTGTAAACTTTCTGTTGATGAACTGCTGCAACCATTGTTGAATTATCTTTAGTAAAATTTTACTGGTCTGTATTAATAAAATTGCTTGATTATTTCTCAGTCTGTTGGAACTTCTTTCTTTAGAATAATAGTAAATGAGTCTCTTCTAGTCTGTTGGTCAGGTAGTTGTCTTACCAGTTTCTTGGCCTAGAATGTTGAATGCTTCTTACTGTTCTTTTTAATTGGTTGGTATTACTTCCATTCTTGGAGGTGGGTTTTTTTTTTTGGTGCCTTCAATGCAGCTTGGATTTCTTTCCTCAATCTTCTCTGGTGATATACTACTTTCTGGAATTGTTGAACATTAATTAATTCTTTTTGGTAAAGTTACTCAGTATGCTTTTTCCATCTTCTTTTAGTGCACCCTGCATGGTTTAATATTTTGCCTATAGAATCCTCAATATTGAAACTGGAGGCTTGGATATTCTTTCCATTTTTTTCTGGCTTGAGGAAAGCTAAACATGTTTTCCCCCACTGGGTCTATCACTCCAGATCTTTTCACATTTCACAGCAATAATTTATTTAGTCTTTTCCAGCTACTGTATGAAATTTTTTGTTTAGCTCCTTTCCCTCAACATTTCTTCAATATACTTTGGCTACTATACACTTAAGAGCAAGTTTCAGAATTTCTTCTGACACTCGATGTTTTTTCTTTCTTCCTTTTTGACAACGTCTTGTTTCTGTCATTTGTAATGTTTTGATGACATCCCACAAGTCAATCGATCTTAGGTCTTGTGTGTTCAAACTGTGAAGCACGTGATGTGATGCTGCCTTGAGCTTAAATGGACTCATCGCAATGAGCTTGTTTGTTTGCTTGCTTGCTTATTTCCAGCGCTTCTTTGACATGAGGCTTCTATAAAAGTCCGAAGGGTTCATTTCTGGCAAGTGCTGTCTGTTGAAAGGATTTATCACCTGGAAAGGCTCAAAATGATCTTTGAAAGCCATCTGTCCTTAAAAGAGAAAGGAAAAAAGTCAGGTGAGAGAGTGAAGTTTGAGAGAAGGTGGGAAAGAGTTAGGGAGAGGGGTCACAGTGGACAAAGGAGGGGAAATAGGAAGGAGGAAAAGAAGACAGGAGATAAGGCATGAAATGATGGAGAAAGGAAAAAGTATTAGAAACTTTGGGCTTAAGCACTTTTTTTTTTTTTGGAAATAAATGCCAGGAAATGTATAATATTTAAGCAGCCCATTGAGATTTGTTGTTATAAAACAAATGATGAACTCATCCCTACGTTTTATGGCTAAGGGAAATTTTGGAGGGAAATTATTCTTAAGATTATTTCTATAAAATAACCACCCCTCCTCCAGATATAAAGCATACAATGTGAGTTTGAAATGTCACTTGTAGAAACCTATGTGCCATTCGGAAATGACTGCTAGAGGGTGATTATCAAAAGCAGCTACTTCCAGGAGAGCCCTGTTACCTTTGACAGCCCCCCTTCTCCACATACAATGAACCAGGCTAGATTCTCACTAATGAGATACCAAGCCATTTCTTATCTAAAAGCCACTTTCAAAATTTTGCTAAAACTTTCCAGAGGTCTTCACAGAGGCCTGAAGACTAACACATTTTAAAGCAATGTCTGTCAGTCTGCTCAGGTATTGAACTAGGCCCCAGGCTTCTCCTCAGACCTGTTTTCAGCTTTCTCTTTTACTCACTCCATCTACCACTAAGCCAGAAGATTCTCAGCTCCTCTGATGCTGGACTTTGAGCTCTAGGAGTCAGAATGTGTCCATGCTCTGGTCTTTCCTTATGTAACTCCCTGGTGATCCTAAATTAATTTCATCTCCTGATAACCTCATGTGTCACATAGTGGAATAGCTCCATAGAGTTTCAGGGTTATAAAATAACATTGGAAAATCTGAGTCACCAAAGAGCTGCCACATATTGTATTAGTATCGATGCTAGTAATGACAAAGAAAAATATCTTTTCAGTGATTGTATCAGATGTTCTTGAGTTTCTGCTCAAGACAACATGAGCCTTACCCTGAGCTCAAAAGCATGCTTTGTGACAACACAACGAAGTTCAGTGGAAAGCAGGACAATTACATGGCTAGAGTAAAATAAGCCCCATCCAGAGAAGTTTTGTAGTAAAAGTAAATGTCCCAAGTAATTTAAAACATCAGCAAGACAAAACAGGTGGTACAAGGCATGGGGTTTTGTTAAAAAAAAATCCTGATAGGTAGAACACCAAATTTCCAAATATAATTGACTACTCAGTAGACTAACTTGAACTTCAAAGAGCATCTCATTTCCAATAGGTTCAAAATTTAATTCTCAATATCCCCCTCGCCATTGTCTCACCCATTACAATAAGTGACTTCATTCTACCAATTTCTCAGATCAAAAACTCTAAACGTTGCATATTTTTTCTGCCTTTTCCCACATCACGCATTCAGTCTGTCAACTAATGCAGTCTGCTCACCTATTGTGCAGCTGACCCTCATTATCATCTCTTTCCTGAATTGCTGCAACAGCATCCTGAGGGTTCTCCTTGCTTCCACTCTTTCTGTGAAAACAGAGTGATCCTATTATAACAAGTCAGACCACCTCACTCACTTGTTTCCTCCTCTGGCGGTCTATAAGATCAGTCTCTTCTTTACCACCTTATTTCACTGTCCTTTTGGCTTGGATTCCAGGCAACTGGGAGTTACACATAAACCTATCCAGTCTCAAGAAATAGTCTTGAGGCCCTTATACTCATGACCCTCTTCTGCCTGGGACACTCTTTGATAGTCTTGTGTCTCTTTCTCTTGCTTTCTTCGGGGGTTTGTCTACCTTATCAGGTAGTCCCTTACTGTCTAGTCAACTTATAGTACTAATCCCCAATATCTCTATTTCCGTATTCATTTTTCTATTCTACAAGACTCTCAGTGTCATGGGTTAAAATATTTGCATATACTGGCCTCTCGCTTATTGTACCCCCTAAATGATCAAGGATACTACAAAGGACACAAAAATTAAGGTAAATACTATTACATATAAATTCTTCAATAAAATAAGCATTACACTCTTTCAGATAAATATATGGATAGATATTAAAGCTGAGCAACCTTGAAAAGGCAACTGAAATACACTCATGAATGTATAGCATTGTCTTTGTAGTCTATACTATGCCAATTAACATGGAAGCCTCTTGAATGCACACATAGCTTTGACAAAGCATATTTCCTTATATCCCTAATTATGCTAGAGCATACAAAATTCCCAAACCTCACTACTGTAAAATTAATTCTGACTCAAAGTGACCATCTACAGGGTTTCTGAGCCTGTAGATCTTTATGAGAACAGAGTCTCATTTTTCTCGTGCAGACCTCTGGAGACTCGAACCACTGATGTTATAATTAATAACACAATGCTTACCAGACAACATCACCAAGATCAGCAAAAAGTGGAAAACTTATAATGACATGCATTAATAGAGTGGCTTCAAAAAATTAGCTATCACATAAGAACTCTGAAGATGACCTAGGACTGGACAGTACTTTGCTCTGGTGTACACAGGGTTGTTATGAGTTGTATTTGACTCAATTGGCATATCATAACAACAACAAACAACAGAAGAGTGCACAGCAGGCAATGTCATAGATCCTTGTGAGTCACAGCCTTAAATATTGTAGAAACGATTCACTAGGCCAAAGAGTTTAGTACCATGGTCTAGGAGCACTTCCAGGTCAGTTGTCAAAACATAAAACACAAAAACAATCCTGTATATCACATTTTGGTGAGTAGTGACTAGAGGCCTAATGGCTTGCAAGTGGCTATTGAAGGTGAAATTATTGCTCTTCCCAGGGAGAGTAAAACAAAAACAAAACCCACTGCCATCAAGTCGATGCCAACTCATGGCAAACTTATACTGCAGAGCACAGCTGCCAGATTTGTGTGTGAGACTGTTATCTCTGACAGGAAGAGAAAGCCCTCTCTTCCTGCCTGTAGAGACTCGGGGTGTGGAGCTGCTGACCTGGAACTTAGCGGACCATCAGAACAACTCCACCAGTAGGTTTCCTTCCTTAGTGAAAAGGAATGAATTAAATCAAAGGTATAAGAATACAAGCGGTCCAAAGAAGTAATGGACCACAGGAGCATCAGTGTGGCTGAGACCAAACAAAGTAAGTGGTACCAAGTTATCATTGCCAACCACTCTGAAAGGGATCATAATAGTCAATAGCAGGTGGAGTGGGGGGAATGTGGAACAAAACTCAAAATCATTACAAAATCACTGGTCAGATTCAATACTATCATCCACTACCATCAATCAAGTCAATTCAAAAATAAGGTTTCCAAGGCTTTATAAATGCATACATAATAGGCAAAGCTTCATATTTCTCTTGTGGAGAAGTCAGTGGACTTGAACAACAGTCTGTAGTTTCACCTAGCTGATAGATGCTAGCAGCACTCTTCCTGTCTACTCCACTCCTTTATATCAATGGCCCATGGACAATCTTTAAGCATAGATCGGAGCTCACCTCTGTGGTTATATGGTAAGCAATGAAGCCAGGAGGACACACGACTTTGAACAAACAAATATAGGAAAGTTCCAAATAAAAGAATTTGTCTAGAAATAAAGTTCAGAAGGTAGAAAGGAATAGGAAGGAAGAACAAAAAAGGCAAACACAGAAAGTGGAGCAAGTACTGATTCCTTGCGGCGATGTAAACAATGATATGAAAAATGTGTTAGAAGTAATGAATGGAAAGCAATTTTGTTCTATAAACTTTCACTCACATCACAATAAAAATGTTAGCATGTATTCTTATTCTTTGGGTATAAACCATTACACACATATATCATATATGTGTGTATATACATATATATGTGTATATGTGTGTGTATATATATATATATATATATCCTCTGTGTGTGTTTGCTCCTGTGTGGGTTTCCAAGATTAAAAATTGTATAGAAGTAGAAAGTCTCATATTTTTCCCAATGAAAATCTAGTGTTTTCAAACTTCTAGAGCTCCTGCATCTGCATATAGAAGTGCATTAGCAAGCCTTCCCCTAATTATGATACAGTGTTATTTTTCATATATTCCAGTGTCTTGAATTATTTCTCAACCTAGTTAGGAAGGAACATATAATACTGCCTCACACTTTTAAGACTAAGATGTGCCTGACTTAAGCAATGGTCATTTCAATAACTTTATATTGATGTGAAAACTAGACAGTGAATAAGGAAGACTATAGGAAAATTGCTGCATTTGAATTATGGTGCTGACAAGACCATTGGAAATACCAAGATCTGCCAAGAGAATGAACAATTCTGTCTTGAAAGAGTACATAAAAGTAGAATGCTCCCTTGAAAGAAGACAGAGAGACTTTGCCTTACATAGTCTAGACATGCTGTTATGAAAAAAAGCATTCCTGGAAAAGGATATCATGCTTGATAAAATAGACAGTCAGCTAGAAAGAGGAAGACCCTCATTGAGATGGAGCAATACAGTGCCTGCAACAATTGGCTCAAACATGTTAGCAATTGTGAGAACAGTCTAGGACCAAGCAATGTTTTGTCCTGTTGGATATAGTTGTGTTAGTCAGGGGAGACTAAAGAAAGAAATTCATAGACATTCATGGGTGTATAAGAAAGACCTTTAAGGGCTGAGCCCTGGTGGCATAAGTGGTTGAGTGTGGGACTGTGCCCATGGACTTGGAGGTTCAAATCTAGCAGCTGCTCTCAGGAGCAGTGCTGGGTAACTCCACAACCACCAGAGGCCAGTGATGCCCCCACACCCCCCCCCAAAAAAAAACTTTAAATAAAGAGCAACTGTACATTAAGAAAACATCTCAGCCCAGTCCAGATCAAGTATAAGAGTCCAATATTATCCAATATGTCCAATACTAGTCCATAAATTCCTCTTTAGACTCATGTAGCCATGCAATGATGTCAAATGCAGGAAGATCATGGATTAATGGGTGGAGAGTCTTGTGGATCCAGGGCATTGGAAGCATCTCAGCACTGGCAGCAGTCTCCACATGGCTCCTCCAGCTCCCAGGACTTTGGCTGCCACCAACTTAGCACCATCTGGCTCACTGTCCATAATGTCTTGCAGGGAGTGAGCATGTGTCCTACCTCAAACAAGCTCTTTATCTCCTTACCACCTCTAAATGAGGCAATCACTCCAGGACCTGATTGCCGGGCTGACTACCCAAATCTCATTATGTAACTATCACAACAGGTTGCTATAAGTTGGAACTTACTCATCAGCAACCGGTCTCTAGTATCAGGGCCCCTAGAACTAGTGTAATTACTATCCCATTTTACATCAACAGCAAATATACTCTTTTCCCTTCCAAAACTGGTATAGTGTGAGAGTACAATTTATTGTGCTAAGAGGAAGAGAATCTCATGAAGAAGTTGGTTTAAAGAAAATGCTGTGTGCTAGAAGATTAGAAGCAGTTAGTAAATCAAATTTTCTTAAGGTACATTAAGTGATTCAAATCTTTATGACAGTGGTTCTCAATCTGTGGGTTGTGACTCCTTGGTGTGGGACAAATGACCCTTTCACAAAGATTGTCTGATTCATTGCAGTAGCAAAATTGTAGTTTTTAAGTAGCAATGAAAATAACTTTATGGTTGGTGGGGAGGAGGTGTTTCCATAACATGAGGAACTATATTAAAGGGTCATAGCATCAGGAAGGTTGGGAACCACTGCTTTATGAGTTTTCCTATTAATTCAGTTAATACTAGCTACTATAACAACTAAAATTCAAACATATAATGAAGCAGACATGAAAGATATTTAATTCTCACTTACTCAAAGTCAAGAGCTGCTGGTGTTGTGATTGAGCAATGGCTTTTCTTTAAGCATGGATTCTGAGAACAAATGATTTTCATTTTGTGGTCCTGGGTCTTTGGTGTGTAACTCCTAACATTTCAGGTTTTATCTGCACCTAAAAACAAAAAAGGGAACAAGAGCAGGGATGATGACACACAGGAGACATTACTCACATTGGTCAAAACTGACTCAAGAGTCATATCAGCAAAAAAACTTATGTCTAGGAAAAGGTGGGCATTTTTTTTAATAAACAACTATTTGATCATCATGACATGTTTTACATCAGGACCATAGAGATCATTGGCAGACCTTGAAATTGGGCTCGCAGATCCCATTTCAGATATGCCATTAAAAATCTGGGATCTCCTTAGAACATCGAAATATCTCTATCTGTAAATAAGGGGACTACAGTAATATAAAAACAAATCTGGGCAACCTGATAGTTTTCTGAGCAAGTCAGAAGTAATAATAAAGATTTTGTGTCAACTTGGCTGGGTCAGGATTCTCCGTGATTTGGCAGTTAAGAAGTCATACTTATTGATGGTGTGACAGAGAGGGACTTATAAGAAAAATGAGGGAAGGCAAAACGAGGAAAACTGCTAGGAGTGTTCTGTGGCAAGTGTGTTATAAACTGTCTCTCCTGACTGTCCTCTGCAATCCTTAGTAAGCTTCACTAGCCTGAATGAGATTGTCTTATGAAGAAAGGGAAGCACAGAGTAAGAAGAGAAAAAAATCATTTATATTATATGCATGGTCCATAAAATCTTTTTCAACTGGCATCCTATGATGTGTCTCTAGTGTCTTTATTATAAAGAAGGTTCTGAGCTCAAAGGTATGCTCCTCCAAGGATGTCAGAAATGTCTCAGTAATGTTCCACTATACTCTATTTTGACAGGACTTCACCATTGAATAGTGTAATGGTGCACTAGAATTTTACAGCCCACTAGCCTCCAGGATTTTATCGCCACAGGTCTGGAATATTGTCACCAGGCCATGCTATTTTATCGTTCAGTAAATTCTAAGGTTTATCTTTCATAAAGCTCCAACTGCACTGAAAGTATCCCATGAAGTTTTGATAGGAAACTGTCATAATCATTTTAAAGTCTGAAAAGTACCTTAAGCTTCTACTTATCAAAAATTACTAGAATAATCACTCCTGAGTTCTTCCTCATTCTCTACGCCCCTTTGTGACAGGATGCTTCTCAGAATCACTCTAGTAATTTTTCATTAGGAAGGTTTGAAATCGAATTTGAATTCTTCAACAAGAAAAAGAAAATGAAGAGAAATGATAGCTCCTTCTCAAGATGCCATTTTTTTCTATTCATTCTGTCTCAACTTCTCAAGTGATGTCATCGCTTATATCCAAGTTATAACAATAGTGGTGGCTGAAGCAGTGATGGTTAGGTCAAATTCTTCAAAATTTGTCTTCAGAATGTCTATCTTTAAAGAATGATGGAAGTTTGTAAACAAGGTCATGTTGATTTACTGGTCTGGTAAGAGGAAGCATAAGAAAAGTAGCTAAAATTATGCAGCTAAAAATGCACCAATACAAAAGCCATCCTTTTTATCAGGTTTGCTTTTTTCCTTCCAGTAATCTCATTCAAAATGATAATACTTCAAGGGGCAAAGACTTCTCTGTTCCCCCAGAACAATGTACCTGACTTGAAGTGCTAGTCCTCAGTTTTTCTGGTTAGTCTGCTAAATTGTTCCCTACTATAGAGTGACCAGACAATATACTCAAAATGTGTAGTGTCTTTTCCAATTTTTGACTGGCAGATTCATGGTCTTTGGCTGTCATGTCAGTTTCCCCAAACTAGATGCACTAGTCTCCAATCTACCTGTTCTATAGCACCCCACTCCATATCCAAGGCTACTTAAGCACCAGAAAAGCCAAAGTGGTTTCAATATCATCATCATCTAAAATCCACCATAACTTTAGGCTAGGTGTTTGATGGTTGGTCTGCTTTTTTGCTAGCTTTTTGCTAGTTAAGCAAACTCAGCACTGCTTATATATTACTCACAAGAAGTTCCCAGGGTTCAAGGTCTCTCGAGCTCATTCACTTACTGGGGTTGCTGCCTGACCTTGCTCCAGGAATATTCCTAGTTTCCTGCATGTCTCTCATGCCCCTCATGTCTAAAAGCAAAGCGATCACCTTGAAGGACTACGGTGTACATAACCCAAACTTTGGTATAGTCAATAATTTTATATTTATGTGAAAGCTGCACAATGCATAAGGAATGTCACTGAGGAATTAATGCCTTTGTATTACTGCTTAATTGAAGACTAGTGAATATATCATGGCCTACCAGGAGAACAAATGAATATGTCTTAGAAGAATTTATAGGTTGCTATTGGACATATGGATTAATATCAGACTTACGGACTTGCTCTGGACTGGGCTGGGATGTTTTCTCAATAATTAATTGTTTTATATATAAAGTTATTTCTTATGAACATATGAGTGTCTATGAATTTGTTTCTCTAGTCTACCCAGACAAACACAAAAGATGTATAAGAAGAATTTTCATTCAAAGTGAGAATGGTAAAGTTGCTTTATCTTGTATACTTTGGGCATGCTATCAGGAGGGGATATTCCCTGGAGAAGAACACTGTGATTGGTAAAGTAAAGGGTCAGTGAAACAGAGGAAGATCTTCGCTTGGATATATTGACATGGTGACTGTAACAATGGGCTCACATATGGCGATGATTTTGAGGATGCACATATGGTCAAGACTGACTTAATGGCACCAAACTATCAGAACAAGCTGCCCCTTTGTTTTTCCCTCTTCTGGCCCTTCTTTTGATGAAGTCCAATAACTGCAATCATGCTTCATAGAACCAGGTATCTCCCTGAGCTAACAATTTCTTGTTTTTCTCTTTCTTGCTTCAAAGATGGCTCATCCTTAAAGCTACAGTAGTGATGACAAAATCTGACCAATCATTTCTATTAGTGTTCCACATATATGCTATGTGCGTAGTCCCATGCAATCATTTGGTTTCAGAGTTACAGAGACTTTTGTAAAAGAGTCCTATTAGAAATTTCACTGTATCATAATCTTTAAGCTTGTCATATATAACTCTATTATAAGGTCATCCCACTATACTGAAGTAATAGGTTTATAAAATCTCTTTCACAGTACTGAGGACTTCTCTGTTGGAATATGTTTTAGTTACTTTGTTGTCCCCGACCCTCACCATGCATAACTTAAACTAAATATGTGGTCTTTGAATGGCTAAATAGATGTGTACAAGAAAAATAGTGAAATGACCAATCTTTAGGAAGGATAGTATTTTGATTTCACCAAGTAGACAGAAGATTCTAGGAATAATAAGATGGAAAACTCTGCTGTTGTTTCTGAAGTACTGGGGCTACACTCTCACTATTTCATTTATTTCATGGAGTCATGATATAATCTATATCATCTATATCATGGAGTCATGCTAAAGCTTGGTTTCCAAACTTGACTACACAATGTAAACAAGTAGAGGTTTAAAAATAACTGATGCTGGGTTCTCACATGTAGAGATTTGATTTATTAGGTCAAGGGACAGCATCGCCAATAGAAATTTTGAAAGCTTCACAGATTATTCTAACATGCAGTCACAGTTGAAACCCTCTCATCTAAAGGGAGCTAACCCAAGAGTGATCCTCACTGAGGATGATAACTGTGCCTGTATTTTACAGGTTTTCTTCCTCCTGTAGCCTTCTTTTTGTGCCAAAACATCCAACTCCCTGGTATTCACTGTTACCGTAATGGAAGGGATACAAGGGGGAAATCAAGCAGTAGTATGGTGGCACAGATAGAGGTAATGTTAAGCTGGGGCAGAGGAGGTATCCAGGGTAAATATTTAAGTGAGTAGGATTGAAGTGATGAAGCGATAATGGTAGGCAGCATCCTCTCTACATCTGCCTTCATCTCCTCCCCTTCAGGGCAGTCCAATTTCTTGCCATCAGTTCTGACAATGAATTCATGTCTTCTGAGCTTGGCTTCCAGCCATGTCCATAACATTGGGAATACAAAACTCTAATTAGCAGCTCTCATTAATCAAGGCGCAAACTAGGCAGAACTTAAGATTCAGGATTGATTGGAAGATGTGCTAGTCTGCTTTGAAAATAGTTGGTCATTTTCCATTTATTAATCACTTACTATAACCACAGAGATGTACCAGGTCCCCAGCATGGAAGAGACTTAGGATTTGGTCAGAGATGTCAAGGACACAGACTGTGACCTTGAAAAAAGACATGCAAATGTCACTGTCTGAAGACTGGCAAGTTTTTGAAAAGTTTTTTTTTTTCCCATTTTGCAGCATTACTCCAAACTCTTCTATAATTCTTGCACTGCCCACAGATTGAAATTTCTCTTTTTAATCTCTCTAAATTCCACCTACTTTCCAATTAAATACAAATAAAGACTATATCAGTCTTACCCCAGAGCCTCCCTAGGAGAAAGACATGGTTATTTTCCATTAGTAATACAGTTCAGAAAACTTTGTGAGGTGGTCACTAGGAGTTAGAAAAGATTCAATCTCACTCAACAACAACAATGCAACAATGTTCAATGGACAGGAGACCTTAAGAAGAGCCCTTCCTTCCCCATCCCCACCACCACTCCAGCTGCTTGCTGACTGCATAGCCAGGTCCAGACCATCTGAGATGTTCTCTTCATTCTTACATCTCTTCTCTTGAACAAATTCAGCTACTCTGAGCACAGGCAGGTTCAGTCTCTACTTTGTCTTGGTCATGCTAGATACAGATTTGAATGATTCAACTATGGCTTGAGGACTTGATTTCAGCCAGGCCCTGATAGCTCCAAGAGATCCTTTGCCACTATTTCACACTAACATGTCCTGGGCTTTTTGTTTTGTTTTGTTTTTTGGGCATCACTGCCCTCTGGTGGTCGTGGGAGCTACCCATCCTTACTCCTGGAGAGCTGCCACTGGATTTGAACCGCCAAGCCAGTGGACTGTAGTCCCGCACGCAACCACTATGCCACTGGGTCTCAGCCCTGTCCTGAGCTTATAGACCACACAATACTTGTTGTCCCGTCTCCTGAGCACAAAATTTCCATCAGCACAAAGCTCAAATTCTATATGCATCACAAGTCCACTCAATGAAACCTTCCTTATTTTTTTGATCACCTAGCATTTCACTCTTGTGTAACCTTAGCTAATCCTATGCACTTGCATATTAATTTACTGGAATATCATTATTGCATATTTTCCACTCTATCATTTGTCTTCACTATTTTAAAAACTATTATATCTTCTGTCCTAGATTTTAACAACTTGAAAAAAGACTACATCTAATTAACCCCTTCACTCTTCAAGATCCAGCAAAATGTACCTAAGAAACACATATAAATGAATATTTATCCTTAAATATTCTTATTTTAAAATAATCAAAATTTCAGGAATTATTATTTAGAACCATGTTTGCCTTTTATTTTCCTTAATTTTAAATTAAAAAATAAAGGAAACTATTTTCAAGGTAACCCTTGTTTATCTAGAAGGCATAAGGAGGAGTCTAGATAAGCGACTGTACAGGTAAATTTCCTAGATACTCAAAATTACAGCACAGCTATCATCTTTGCCTTAATATCTTAAGAAAATTGTTTCAAAAGCATACTAATAATTTAAGCAAATGTTTCTGGGATATGTCTTGATTGAGACTGTAATGTGGCTTCTGAGCATATCCTTACATAACTCTACTATGTGAATGTTGAAAATGAATTAGTTAGCTGGGACTAAATGTGGATATTTCCTTTTCGGCCAAACCCAGAAATTGTGTTTGAAATTACATTCATTTTGTGCTGCTCAATATAAATGTATACTTTCTCCTACAAATAATATAACCTAAGGTATGTTTATTAGATATATCTTTAGTTGATACATGTTTACACAGCCAAACTGAAATTATTTTTGATACAATGAAACACAGTATCACATGATTTGTCATATAATATGGAATAGTAGAAAAATCCTGCAATATGAAGCTTGAATCTTGGAAATGTAATTTTACTCGGTAACCTTGATAAGTCTCAGGTTTTGAAAATTTTCCTTTCCCTCAGTATTTGTAACTGAATCCATAGTGAAGTTGTAGAGTTAGAACTGGACTGCTAGCAACATGGACATTCAAACCACCAGATGCTTCTGGGCAGAACGATGAGGCTATCTGTTCCTCTAAAGACATATAGCCATGGAAACTCTACATAGGCTTGCTATGAGCTGGAATCAACTCAATAGTATGGATACCTATTTGTAAAATGGATCTAAAAGTATTCATCGACCATCAGTTTTGCTTCAAATATTCAAAAAGAACATAATGGGCCCTCAATAATGTCATTCTCTTCTCTTCCAATTTATTATCACTGTAACCTCTATGTAATTGGCTATAGGCAGTAAAGAGTATAGAGCAAAACCTTAAATTTGGCTAGTACCATGGAAAATAAAGGACTGGAAGGCAACAGCAAAGCTGGCCACTATCCAGAGTGAAATGTGTCTCAGAAGGCTGATTGTTAAAACCAGAAATCTGACATAGTTGAATGCCTTCCATAATCAATAAGCACAAATAAACATATTTATTGCATTCTCTACTTTTAGCTATGATCCATCTAGCATTAGCACAGATATCCTTTGATGCACATCCTCTTCTGAATCAAGCCTTAGCCTCGGTGAACACCCCTTCAATCTACTGCTACAACTGCTGAAGGATGGTGTTCAGCAAAATTTTATTTAAATGTGATGCTAATGATAGTGTTCTCTAATTTAAACACTATAGGATTATAGTAGAATATATCCTGAGATAATCCCTTTTAACATAAAAAGAGATTAAACAAATGAATACAGCATAGATGGTAGAAGAGCAATGCCAAGTGAAAGTTTCCAAACCACATAAAGCAGCAGAAGTTCAAAGAGCCTTTTACCAGAGCCAACAAAGGGAGAAACCCTTCTCTACGGTACTCCTGATTTATGTCTTTAAATACAAGCTTTGAGAAAATATCATGTGTTTGTCAAAGTGGATAATTTTAGTATGCCTGTTAAAGCAGCACTAGAGAACTAAGACATCACCCTTCCCAGAATGATAACTTTTCCTACCATTTTAGAGTGTCTTAAATATTTTCCAGAGGCTGGGGGTGGTATACACCATTAGTGCAATAGGAGAAAACTGAAATGTCAAGGGCACAACACATCCTTTATACCTTGGGAGAAAGACCTGGGTTTTTTTTTTCAAAAAATCGATCATTGAAAATGCTATGGGCTACAGTTCTACTCTACCACATATGACATTGCCATGTGTTGGAATCAACTCAATGGAAACTGCTCTGTAAGGCCCCTTGAGTGCCTATGGGCTTGTCATAGCCTGTGGCATGAAGGCAAGAAAAAAAAACTCTTCCTTCCCCAATATCAGCTGCTGACTAAAACACAGGGACAAACCTGTGTCTTGGCATATAGGATAAGAAGAAAAGATAAGATGTATTCTGCATTAGCTTGTTTTTGCTTTTGTTACCCTTCGAAGTATCAATGAAGGAAAAGTAGGAAGAGGAGGAGTAGGAGGTAAAGACACAGTTTATTTGCATACATATCACTTACTAAATCTATGTAGGCTAAATAGCTTCTGCTAATATCACATCTAAGTCTATTCTGATGGACACATCTTATAAATCCATTTTCCATTAATAATTACAGAAAGATAAAACATTCTAATGAGCTCTTCCCAAGCACCAGTTACTTTTCTTTGTGTTGTATAAGGATGTGGCAGTTACTTAATCTCCCATTCACTTGTGAAAGGGTGGAGCCTAGCCTGTCAATCAGGTTGTAGATTGATGACCTCATTTTCAGGCACAACAGAGATAAGTAGCTAGATGGAGACTAGAGACACACTCCTCTCCTTGCAAGACATTCCTGTTGACAAGACACATGGCTCTACCCGGATGGAGCCAGAGTCCTGGAGCTAGAGGAGCCACATGGAGATCCACACCAGCAATTCTTCCACCATCATTGGATCCATAGAACTTCCTGTCAACTGGCATGTGATGCTCCTGCATTTGGTGTCATTGCATGTGTTGCTTGAGTCTGAAGAAGAATTTATGGGCTGGTATTGGACATATGGATGAATGAGTTAAAAATCTAACTTAGGGATTTGTTCTGGACTGGGCTGGGATGTTTTCGTAACATATGATTACTCTTTATATAAAGCTTTATCTTTTACAAATTTGAGTCTCCCTGAAATTGTTTCTCTAGTCTACCTGAACTAGCACAGGTGGGATAGAATTGGATCATGGATTCCTGCCCCAAATCCCCCTAGGTTTTAATTCTACTTTTCCACTTTTCATTCTTAGTTCCTTTGTATTTCCTTTTGGGCCACTTTCCTGAGAAAGAAATTCATACACACATATTTATATAAGGGAGAGGTTTATACTTAAGAGGAATAGAACATTGAGAAAGCATCCCAACCCAGTCCAAAGTCCATAAGTCCGATATTAGCCCATATGTCCAATACCAATCTATTAATCCTCCTCAGGCTCACGAAGCACATTTGATGATGCCAGGACAATCACAGGCCAGTGAGTGTGGAGTCTTGTGTATCCAGTGATGGTAGAAGCATCCCAGCACTGGCAAGAGTCTCCACATGGCTTCTCCAGCTCCAGAGGTCTGGTTCCATCAGATTAAACCCGTGTAGCTTCTCCTCCGTCTCTGCCAGGAATCAGGGTCTATCAGCATGCTGCCATCTTGTCTTGTCAGTAGAGCATTTCCCAGGGACTGAATTATAAGTCTCTCATCTCCACGGGGGAAATATTGTGAGATTTCCCAGAGTTCTCAAAGAAAGCCAGGCCCACATAGAGGTGTTATTGGCTATCTTCATATTGACAGGCTAGATTCCACCCCTACACTCCCACTCCTGAAATTGACACCATCGTATGACTGCCATGCCTCCTTTGTATTGTATTTTATTTCTGTTCAATACTCTGACCAAGACCCATCAAACCATATAGCCTTTATTACTTTGATTGAATTTTCTTCTCCTTCTTAGCCAAAGGTCTTTGAAGACAAAGATAACATTATGTATATGTTAATAAAAATCAGCAATAACTAACATTTACTAATTTTTCTTCTATGAGTTTTAAATATCTAAGTGCTTTATATTTATTCTCATTGAAATATAACAACACATGAATGTTTTGAAATATAACAATGCATACATTTATTCTCAATGAATATAACATTGTATTTTAACCCAAGCAGATCTTAACAGCAATCAGAGGGCCTTGTATCAGTTCTGAATGCTGTAGAAGAAGTTATGACCAAAATGTCAATGGCGTTGGTTATGTATCACCAGAGCTAATTATAGAAAGAGGGCTATTTTGGTTATTTTGGTGTTTGTCTTAGATAATTTCATATATCATATGATAAATTGAAACTTCTGGCTGATTTATATGTATTTATGAGGTGGTGATTAATGGTGGCCCAGTCCTCACAGGCAGCCTGACCACAAGAAGAGGGGAATGTGAAGAAGGCAAGAGTAACTCATGAAGTAGTACCAGACAGGGCTCATGGAACACCCCTAATGAGGAATCTATGGTACTGAACAACCTTTTCCAATTTTTTTTACTGTATAAAACTGGGGCAGAAATTGGGGCAAGGTAGGGAAAATAATACAAAGTTAGTCTGGGTAGACTAGAGATACAGATTCATTGAGATAATCAAATGCCTATAAGATAGAGTTTCATATACAAGAAGAATTTTACATTAAGAAAACATCACAAGCCAGTGCAGTCCAAGGTCATCAATCCAATATTAGCCCATATGTCTGAAAGCAACCTCTAAACTTCCCTTCAGACTCATAAAGCACATGCTATGACACCAGGGCAACCACAGGTCAGTGGGTGTAGAATTTTGTGCATCCAGTGGCGGTTGAAGCATCTCAACACTGGCAGGGGTCTCCACATGGCTTCTCTAGGTTCCAGGGCTCAAGGTCTATCAGCATGATGCCGTGTGTCTTGTCCGATACAAAGTGTCCCAGGGAGTGGCTAAGAAAGAGAAGTGTCTCCTGCCTCCAAGAAGAAAGTACCAGATTTTCAATAATTCTCAGAATTCAATAATTCTCAGAAGTCCATACCCACAGAGAGGCCTCACTGGCTATGATCTGATGGACAGGCTAGACACCACCCCTACATTCTTAATGCTCACATTGACAAATGATTATATAACTACACCAGTTGGGTTCTTTTTCCTATCATTTAAAAAAAAAATCTCTCATAGGATTTTTTTTCATGTGAGAGCAAAATGACCTCCTAGGAATGAAATCTTAATACTATGCATGACACAGGAAATCCTGTGATCAGTCTTATCAATCATTTCAGCCTTACCTTTCCAAGCCTTTAGGACTTCTACTTTCAGATATTTTCACATAATAGTCCAAAAATACTTGGTTCTTCAAATACTTAAATCTTCCATAATCTTTTGCTTCTTACAATCTCTCTGGTCTCTTGTCTTCCCAACTTTGGCATGGAGGTTTTATCTAGCAAAAAATTCCCAACTTCTGCTTCTGCCCTTAATCTTGTTTGCCCTTTCAAGCTTAAATTTAAGCTTCACAGGCTTTCTCTAATTCCCTCAGGCCCATTCTTCTGGTCTTTCAGTGCACTTGAACCTATCCTTTACTTTGTATCTATAGAATGTAGTAGCATAATTATCACTTTACCTATATGTTCCTCTGCTACAGGGCTATGATTTCTTTAAAACCAAGAAGGAAGTCACATACATTTGAAGAAACATTCATGTATCTTTTCCATGGCAGGAAATCAATAAAAGTGTCAGCATGCATAAATAAATATGTGATTGAATAGGTAACATGTGCTTGCCTTATAAACTGGTGGGTAAATGCTTAATTCAAATACGTAATTCTTCAATAATCTTTTGCTTATTGATTCACTTTCCTAATCAGGATATTGTGATTAGGAAATTAATATAGTTTCCCCCACTGTTACTCCTTTTCCTTGGTATTCATTACTCTTTTATGCTGCCAAAGCTTTTTATCCTTTCTTCAGGTAATCCTACATTATAGCAAAGGAAACTAGCCTAAGGATGCCTGGGAGAAATTAATGTTGCTTTGTTTTATGGAAACACTATTGTTAACTCACATGGAAACAACTGGATACTGAACATGTCCAAGTTTTTCCATCTTGGAATACCTAGGTTTGTTCCAGGATATATGAAGAAAAAAATAAGAAATAAAGGAAGATCAGAAAATTTGGAATATCAGAATTATAGGATGAAATAATAAATGGAAACTAATTAATTTGAAGGAGTAATTTTCTGGTAGATATTTGAGTTTGTAAGGATGCCATCTGGCCAAATGCTCATAAAGGAGGTAACTGTAAACAGAGAAAATCAAAAAGCATGTTGGTAATTAGAATCTGCCTTGTGAACACTACTAGGCAGGCCACTTTCAGTTCTGGGTCTGTTGTTTCCTTACTGTCTTTCTTTCATTTCTGATTTTTATCTGGGATGTGGAGCACTATGGAGAACACATCAGTTTCCAGGTCAAAAGACGGTATTACAGCACCAGCTGTGCTAGCTCCTGCCAAGGGGACTGGGGTGAAGCCACCTCAACCCTTTGGCTTTCAGCCTGCCACTTTACAAAACTGTGACAATAGCCACCTCCTGGGGCCACTTTGGATGTGAAATAGCCTCAGAGATGTGTTTTTAAGAGTGAAAATTGGCATATAGATATCTGCTATTACACAAGCCAAGTGCTCTCAATAGTTTAGAGTATTTACTGAGAAACAAAGCCATATCTTCCAGCTCTTAAAGGATTTACTCATTCACCAATTCAAGCATTTTGTCATCCAATGTTTAATGAATATTTTGGAATTTTGACTGCAATGCTTAATAAGCAGTATCACCTAGGTTTGTGACAATTTCAAACTATATAGGGGGGCAGAATGATGTCATGTGAAGGACATGAGTTTTGCAGGAGAGCTATGTTCGACAGGGTTCTCTAGAGAAACAAAGCCAGGACACATATGTTTTATAGATATTTATTGAGATAGATATATACAGTATGAGATATAAGCAGCTGATTAGTCTATAGAGCAGTACAAATGGCTCAGTGCAACTCATTTTCCTGAAACAGCTAACACATTGGTAGTCCTTCAATTCTTGAGGTCCACTGGATACAAGTCAAGGAAGCACCCAAATTTCTAAAGCTATCAGATTCTTTATGGCTTCTTTACCTAACTGATCTTCCCTGGAACATTAGACAAGGCTATAGTCATCCCTGGAAACACTGGTTTTCAGGTAAAACTCAATTATGACCATCTTATTATCTTTTAACCACTGCATCTTAGAATCTGCAGTGAGTTCGTCCTTTTCCCACTGCTTTCTTTTGGGACCACTGTTTGTTTTACCTCTCCCAGAGAATACTGATTCAACTTAGCTGACTGAGGGAACTTCTGCTCTCCTTCCATGGCACTCCATGTGGCTAGCGGATCCTCTGTCCACCCTGCACATGTTACTGAGGAAGCTTCCTCCCATCTTCCACAGAACTTCAAACAGTCTCAGGTAGCCCCACTGTGGCAGTCACCTAATCTGATATCAATTTGAGGATTATGAGTCTAGGGGTGGAGTCTATTCTCTCAATCTGGAGATAGTCAATGAGACATATTTGTGGATGTGGCCTCCTCCTGAGAATTCTGGGAAATATGGTAATTCCTTCTTGAAGGCCTAGACACTCTCTCTCTTGGTTCACTTCCTTGGAGACACAGTCGAAGACTGGCTCTCTGTGAAACATCCCTGAGGAAGAAACACATGGATCTATCCTGATGGAGTCAGATACCTGGAACTAGAGAAACCATGTGGAGGCTCCTGCCAGTGCCAAATGCTTACACCACTACTGAATCCAAAGATTTTCTACCAACTGCCTTGTGCTCATCTTGCATTTGGTGTCATTGCATGTGTTTCATGAGTCTGAAGGATGTGGTAGATTACTATTGGGCTAATATTGGACTTAGGAGCTTGATCTGGACTAGCCGGATGTTTTCTTAATGTACAATTACCCTTTGTAAAAAACTTTCTTTTATATACATATGTGTGATTATGAGTTTGTTTCTCTAGTCTACTCAAACTAACACCATCACCATCCTTCTCATATGTGCCATGCTGCTGTGGGAACCTCTGTCTGACTTCCTCAGCTATCTTGCCAATTAGGGCAATTCCTCCTACCATATGAGGTGCTCTACACCAAACAAAACACACCCAACTGCCTTATGTTACACTCACATTGCAAACAGGCACTCCTGCACATACTCTGAGACCCTCCAATCCTCAGTGGACCACATCACCACTGTTCCCTGTGAGATCATCTAGCACAGCACCAGTCTTGAGGGCTCTCCACACACCCCCCCCCGAACTAGTGTCCCCAGAGAGGGCCATACAATTTGTCCCCCAAAAAGGGAATACTGGTTGACTATGGAAAGAGTGAAATTACAGGAAGATAAATCAGTAGCCTGACCTCCCAACCAAATCAGTTAGCTGAAGGTAGTTCAAAGGAATATTCCTAAGAATCCCCCAAAGAGAGAGTCCAATGTTCTTCAACTCTCTGGAAAATGGATCCTGACACCTCTTAAGCAAAACACAAGCAATAACCAGGCCCAACAAGGTTAACAACAACAACAATAACAGGAGAAACAAAAGACAATATCAAAAGAAATCCTGAACCTAATGATGTGTAGACATTGATCTTCAGAATGCTGCTTGCAGTGGCACAGGATATGAGAGAAGCAACTATAGAAAAATGATGAAGCAATAGAGGAGAAAAAGGCCATGCACCAAATTGATAAAGGACAAGGTTACAAAAACAAATAACAAGTTAAAAGACATACTAGTAGACTGGAAGAAATGGGGAATTGTACCACTAGGACTTCCAGGCATATTTCAACCAATGGGAAAAACAGTCAGACAACTTAATCAAAGAAGCTGAAGAAAACCTAAAAACAATGTCTGATGTCATGAAGAGAAACAATATTCAAATAATTGGATTACCAGACCAAGACACAACCAAGAAGTTAACTGCAAAATTAACAAGGGAATTCCTGGAAGAAACCTTGCCCCAGCTTAAAGAATGAGAATCAGGCAACCAATCTGTACCCCAGGAAGAAGTTGACAAGGAACAGAGTTAAACTATCCAACTTTGAGGAAAAGGAGAAAAACATAAGAGCAGCGAGGGGGGGGAAAAGGGACTCACCTATAAAGTACTCAGGTAAGAATATGCTCAGACCTATCAATAGACACCATGAAGAAGAAGAGAAAGTGGAGTAATAAGTTGAAAATGTTGAAAGAGAACAAAGCCTATCCAAGAATCCCCTATCCTGCCAAACTATCTATCAAGAGACATCTGACTATAAGACTCATCCAGTTTTTAGAGCAGAAAAACAAGAAAAAATAATGTGCACCAAATATTACCAGTATATTAAATATTTATTAAAATAAAGCAAAAACACGGTAATATTTAGCAGTGTAAACTCAAGTTTGCCATTATCACTTTCATTAACAAATTAGGGGATGGGTACACTGTGCCAGTCATGTCACCTGACTGACCTTGAGGCTTCAGGAGGTGGGATACCCCCAAACACATTGAAATGCGCAACTTGCAAACAGCAGTGGACAATAAGCAAACACATGGGACCATAAACAAATGTTCTGGGACACCACACCTTTGAACCATAAGATGTTTTCTAGGTTTTCCCCCACTTTGGGGAAAATAAGTGCACCTTGAGGTCTGGCAAATATGGTATACACTAACATACCCCTGAAAATATAGCAAGAATGAACACCTCCACCACGCACACTCACACACACACAGAACACAATGCTTGGAAGGACAGGTGAATACCCAGCATAAAAGGTATGAGATGACATCCCAGAATTCACCAATGGATGCAATAACTCTGAATATCAATGAGTTGAACTCATGCATTTAAAGATTGACTAGCTGATGGGCTTAGAAATCATCGCCCATCAATTTGTTGTCTTCAGAAGACACAGCTCAAGCTTGCACACAAAAATAGGCTGAAAATAAAAGGGTTACAAAAATACCAAGCAAATGGCAATTCAAAGAAAGCATTCCTGGTCTCTGACAAAACTGATCTCAAGGTGACAGTCACGTATAACAATTGATAAGGAGAGGCACTAAATAATGTTTAAGAATATAGTAGACCAAGACCAAGTGAGCATGACAAAAACATATGTGCCCAACAAGAGACATGCAAAATTGTCAAACACTCCAAAATATGAAAAAAGAAAATCATAGTCTCAACAGTCACAATAGGTAACTGTAATACATTACTCTCCAAGAAAGAACACAGGGAAGGGTGTTTAACAAAGAAGCTACAGAACTAAACTCTACAATTAGGCTGCTTAACCTAATAGATATTTTTAGAGCTCTTCACCCAAATGCAAAAAAATCACAATATTTTCAAGTGTGCATGGCACATACCCACGTGCTGTAAATATGTAAATTCAAGCACACAGAAATCACTCAAACTTCCCTCTCACACAACTATACAATAAGGCTGGAAATCATCAAAAGGAAGGTGAAGAAAACAAGGCCAAATAATGGTAGGTTGAATGACTCCCTCCCTAATGCAAAATGATTGGCTATTGCTCCAGATGAGAGATGGAATTAAGAAGCTTTCAGAAATAAAAGGGAATGAGAATGCCACATACCAAATCATTCAGTACACAGCAAAAGCAGTTATCAGAGGAATATTGATAATAATAAATGCAAATATGAAAAAGGTAGAGAGACTTTTGATTGACACTTTATGACAAAGCCTCCAGCAATTAGAGCAGAGTCAATAGAATAATAATACCAAGAAAAAAATTAATAAAAATCAAGGCAGACATAAGTGAGTGGGAAAACAAGAAAATAGTGCAAAAAATCAATGCAGCAAATAGCTGGTTCTCCCAAAGGTTGGCAAACCTAACCAAAGAAAGGAAGGGACAATCATTAATAGCCAGGATAGTGAATGAAATGGGGGAAAATACAATGAACCCTAATGATATTAAGAGGTTAATTGCACAGAAGTACAAAAGACTTTACTCCAATGAATTTAATGAATTGGAAGACATGAACAAATACTGGCAAAACAATCACTCCCTAGATTATTTCAAATGGATGAAACTTCAACAGATACATACCAATAGAAGAAATACATAAGGTTATCAAAGGACAACTAGCTAAAAATTCCCTTTGGGCAGAAGACTCTTCAAGAGAATTTAACCAAGCATTCAGGAAAGAACTGGCACCAATCCTACACAAATTCATGGAGAGAGTAGAAAGGGACAGCAAACTCCAAAACCCTGCATATGAATCTAGTATAACACTGACACATACAGTTTGCAAGCATCCCACAAGAATTGAGAACTATTGAGGACTGATGCAAAAATCCTTAACAAAATATTGGCCAATAGAATACAAAAGCATATACATGAATAATTCATAATGATCAAGTGGGATTTATTTCAGGGATGCAATAATGATTCAATATCCAAAAGCCTATCAACATTATTTGCCACATTGTCAAGAAAAAGGATAAGAACATGATAATATCATAGAGAAAAGGCATTCTACAACATACAACACCCCCTCCTGTTTAAGACATTCAAGATAGGAATGGTAGGAAAATTCCTCATTACAACGCTTGCCATATATGAAAAACCAACAGCCAATGTTCTAGTGAATGGAAAAAAAGACAGAAAAATTTCCACTGAAAAAAAAGGGGGCTAGAGGTGAATGTCCCTTGTCCCTTCTTTTATTCAACATTGTACTGGAAGTCATCACTAGCAATGTACAACAAAGGAAAGACAAAGTGAAGCCATCCTTAGTTACAGATAATATGACTTTATTTATTGAAAACCCCCAAAGCTCCAGAAGTTTAGTGCTGAAATGGATCGAGGCATATGGCAGTTTGAGAGGATTAAAGATCAACACACGGAAATCTATAGGATTGCTAAATATACTGGATACGATTAGAGGAGATTAAGAAAGGAGGGCCCATCACAATAGCAAAACACAGATTGAAATATATAAGGATGTACCTAACTGAAAAACCCCAAGCATATCTATAAAGAAAACTATAAAACACTATTACAAGAAGCCAAAAGTGTACTCCACAATTGGAAGAAAACCCAATGCTGTGGATCGGAAGACTAAATATAGTAAAGATGTCAAACCCAAGGCACTGCATAAATTTAACTCTATCCCAATACAAATATCAACATCTTTCCCTAAGAAATTGGAAAAACTGACGACCAACTTCATATGGACAGGGAAGAAGGCCAAAGTTAACGGAGAAGTCCTAATGTAGAAGGGTAAAGTAGGAAGACTTGCTTTACCTAACACTAACATTTATTGTACAACCACAGTGGTCAAAATAGCATGTTATTGGTATAATAACAAATATTCATACTAATGAAAAAAAAACAAAAAATTCAGTAATGAAAACACCAGCATGCAGACAACTGATCTTTAAAAAGAGCTCCAAAACTATCAAATGGGAATCAGATACTCTTTTCAATAAACTGTGCTGGGGAAAAAATGGATATCTACCTGCAGACAAATTAAGCAAGGCCCTCACGTCCATCCATGCACAAGAATAATGTTTAGGTGGATTACAGACCTTGAAGTAAAATTCCAAACTATTAAAGCCATCAATGAGGGAACTGGAACAAACATAAGAACTCTGGTGCAAGGAATACACTGGGTATCAGAAATAGAGAAGGATGCAAACACAGAGGAGGCACAAATTGACAAGTGGGATATACTGAAGATAACACACCTGTGTACATTAAAGAATTTGCCAGCAGAATTATAAGAGAATCCACAGATGGGGAAGACATCTTTAGCAAGGACACATCAGACAAGGGCTTATTAATGAAATATACAATATTCTGATAGCCTACAACAAGGGGAAAAAAACAAACCAAATACACCAGGGTCCACTGAGAAAAATGAGAAAAAGATCTGAACAGAAATTTTATAAGGTGGAACTCTGAATGGCCAATAAACATATGAGAAATATTCATGATCTTTAGCCACAAAGCAAATGCAAATTAAAACAACTACTTGAAAGATAGCCTAATTAAAAAAATCAGAAAGCAACTGCTTGAGAAGGTGCTGATAGTCATGCAGATACGTGCAGACACTATGAAAATTGATCAGGAGATACCTAAAATAAATGAAAATCCAGCTGCCATATGATCCAACAATCTCCGTACTTGGCTCATAACCCAGAAGAGACAAAAAAATGAACCAAGATCAAACATCTGTACTCCAGTTTTCATAGTGGTGGAGTTCACAATTGTAAAGATCTGGAAACAATCTAAATGTTCTTCAACTAACAAATGGATTTAAAAACTATAGTATGTACATAAAATACAGTGCAAGGCAGCCCTAAAAAGCAGCAGCAAAAGCATGAAGGGCATTATCTCATGGGAAGAGTTGGAGCACATTATGCTAAGCGAAGTTTGTCAAGCACAAAGGGATAAGAACAATATGAGTCCTCTGAGATAAGCTAAAAAGTTCAATGGGTATAAAGGATAAGCTACTTAATGTGTAAATCTTGTGTCAAGGTCCAGGTACTTTGGTAGGAGTCTGATACAACTCAGGGATGCATAAGGCAACCACCTACAACGGAGAGGAAAAGAGAGGTAGATGAAATAAAGGGGAAAAACACACTAGGGT